>SNQJ01S0032636.1:84098-107905 GCA_010110895.2 Picea sitchensis
TTGCACAGGTCAAGGTGTAGTGGAGACATTTTGGCCCAGATGACGCTACATGGGAAATGGAGGATGCCATGAAACAGGCATATCCGATTTTGTTTACCTCTGTACATACATGTCATATTGATAGATATAACATCAAGGATGATGTTCCTTTAAGGGGGAGGGAATTGTAACACCCTTTTTTCCCCAGTCTGTAAAAATAAATATGTTGGCCAAGAACTATGGCAAACTCAAAGATGTGAATGTGTGATTTGAATGGACCTTAGTATAAAAGGTAGATGAATGTAAATAATGTTATGAATATATGTTGTAGGACTATTGGGAGGGGGATGTGCTGAAAAGAGACCACGATGGCTGATGAAAGGTGGTGGAAGGCACCTGGAATGGTGGCGTTAACTTCCATCGAAACCAATACCGTATTGGTCTTCACTAGCCTGAAGATTCAAGAGCGGCTCGCTGGCCATGAAATGAATTACTCACCAGGTTGGTAGGTGAGGGGGGATCCTCATGAGTTAATGAGGGATGGGGGATAAACCAGCCATCCGTAGAAGCCTTGGGCCTGGCCACCGCAAGGAATATTGTGCCACACGTAACCTCGCAAGGGAGAAATGCAAGGAAAGAAGTGTGGAGGGGGCAGAGGCGAGGGGGACAGATGCGACGGAGATGGCAAGAGGAAAATCTGAAGAAATATGGAAAAACACAGAGTGAATGATAAGTAGAGAAGAAGGAGAGTAACCTTCGTTCTCGATCACTGAAGAACAGAGATAGAGTCTCAAGCATCATGGTCTATCTCGGGGGTGTCTAGTGGTAAATCCATTCAGAGTCCCTGAGCCTACAGTTGGGTGGAAACGAGTACCCCTCTCAACAGTTGCATCAAACCTGGTGTTTTTCTGATAAGTGTTATATTTTGTATCTTGAATTGAATGTCTTGAAATGTATGTTCATGGTTTGTACAAATTATAAATAGTTTCAGTATAAGAATGTCTGTATGATGTTTTGATCAGGAATGGTGGTTTCACGTTGATATTTATATATACATTGAATAAGTTCAGTTTTCAAGTCTGTTCTCGGGAGATTTGTTCCCTTATTTGTCTCACGTAATGCCCTGGATAGATCTCCCCACAGGGACACCCTTTCGGAAAAGTTCCCTCACTCTATGGAGCCTGGGTAAGTGCCTAGAAAGGACTGTCGTCTTAGTAAATCCTTGAGCTTGCTACTGCAAGTCACAGAAATTAATAGTTTAGATATTTAAGAAGACCTTTTAGTCGGGTCTTCAAACCTGGTGAAATTTATCCGAGAACCTGAAGGAGGATTTGATAGCTTAAGTCTTAAAACCCTGCACGAGAGAAAGTGGTCCTCATAAATCTCAGTATTTCGGTGTTTTGGTACTCGTAATACCCAAGGGTGTGTATCCTTGACCTCGCAAGTCCCGAAACCTTGACTTGCGAAATCCCGAAATGACAGCATGAGGATAAGACTTCGATCTTCGGTGTTTCGGTACCCAGAGTACCTAAGTGTGAGTTTCCTTGTACACGCAAGTCCCGAAACCCTGACTCGTGAAATCCCAATGGAAGAAACCCCGAAAAGATGAGCAGGTTTAATAGTTTGGTATTTCATAGTTTCAGCTCCCGGAAGATCTAGGTGCGAGACCTCCTGTCTGCACACATCATGAAACTTTGATTCATGAAACCCTGAATTGGACTAGCATGGATAAGTATTGATGTTCGGTATTTTAGGAACCGAGATAACCAAGGGTAAGTTCCCTTGTACCTGCCAGTTGCGAAATCCCAAACTGCGAAAACCCGATTTGGTCTAGCGTATGATGAGCGGGTGTCTCGGTGTTTCAACACTCAGGTAGTCGAAGAGTGTGAATCTTCGACCTCTTATATCGTGAATCTCCGGTATGCGAAAACCTGAATTTTCCACATGTGGACAAGTCTTGATATTTCAGAGTTTCGGCACCCGGAAATCCCAAGGATCCATTTCCTCGTCTTCGCATATTTGCGAAATCCCGACTTGCGGAACCCCGATATGGTATAATGTGACTTGGGTCGGCGTTTCGACATTTCGGTACCCGGAAGACCCAAGAGTAAGTTTCCCTTGTACGTGCCAATCCCGAAATCTTGATTAGTGAAACCCCAACTTGGACTAGCGTGGATGATTTTTGATGACTCATAGTTTTTGGCTCCCAGGAAACCTAGGAGAGAGACCTCTTGTTCTCACACAACGCAAAATATCAATAGGAGAACTACCAAAATGGCTTAGCATGTATGGCATTTGGTGTATCGGTGTCTCGGCTTCCGGGGTACCGAAGGGAAGGGGATTCCCAAAGGTCAATTTTCCCTTGTGTTGACTAGATGCGAAATCTCGATGGGGAAATCCCGATGTGGCGTAGTGCACATAATTTTGATGCTTCAGAGTTTTGACTTCCGGGAAAACTAAGTGTGATACCTCCTGTCATCACACATCCCGAAATACCGGTATGTGAAACCCCAATATGGTTTAGCGTGCATTAATTTGGTGTTTTGGTGTTTCGGCTTCTAGGGTACCGAAGGGCATGAACCTCTCATGTCTTCTTTCACGAAAACCCATCTTGCGAAGCCCCAAAATAATAATAGTGCAGATGAGATGTGGTGTTTGGTGTTTCGGCACCCGAGATACCTAACGACAAGTTCTCCTGTCGTCACACATCCCAGAACCCCAGTTTGCAAAATCCCAAAATAGGCCGAGCGATATATATGTAGATAGGTTTCAGAGTTCCAGCTCCCGAGAAACCCAGGTGCTAGACCGCCTATCATCGCACATCCCAAAATCTCAGTATGCGAAACCCCGAAGGGTAGAGTACCAGGACTCACTTCGGGTTGCTGTTAATCTCGTTAAGCGGTTAGATCCATTTCGGGTTTCGGCCCTTCGAAAGACAAGAGAGAATGGGGGAATGCTTGCATCACGACTCCCTAGATCGTGATAGCAGAAGTACATTCTCGTTAAGGATTGTGGACATAACCACGGTCATATGAGGGACTTTAGAAAGGAAAGAAAGCCGAAATTTTCTAGCCCCCGTAGTGGGTGTGTTACAATACTTACCACTTTTCATCACTTAAACCCCCCATTTCATTATCTCTTGGGATTTTAGGGTGTATTGACCCAAGAAGGGGTTGTCCCTCATTCTATGGGAAGAAGGGGTTGAAGGCCATAGGCATTCTTGTTGGGTAAAAGATAAAATCCTATATATAAACCTTCCAGATGCTTCGCGCAGGGATCCCACAGGAAAGCAATGAAACAGTTAATTGTAAGAAAAGGGGGACCCACAAGAATAATGATTAAGAATGCTTAAAGGGTTAGTTGGAGCATATGAGGTCTCATCATGAGCCGACTTATTATGAGCATGGATATCTAGTGGTATGACATTACCATCATTTGGTCATCAAGCCGGGGTAATGGCTCTCAGTTGCATGGATGAGAGAAAGGGGGTCTCATCATGAGCCAACCTTCTCATTTCCACTAGGTATTTGTGATTTACATTGTCATTCCCTGGACACCATGCCATGACAGTGGCCTTCAACTTGTCCCTAAATTTTGAAAGAAACAAAGAATGACAAAACGATGGGCTTGAAAAAATTGCATTGAAAACAAAGGTGCCACACACCCTCTACAAAGGCACCCATGAATGAGACACTACAACCTCTTGTATGTCATGAACCCCATGCCCATTGAGTCTTGACCCTTAGCCACTTCATCCACTTTACATGGCTTAGAGAGGGATCTCTTGGAAACACTCCTTGACCCAGGGCAAGATCTACCCAATAGGACACCTTGTCAACCATCCCATATCCAAGCTTGGCAAGTCACATAATCTCTTTGAGCACTTAATTGTTTGACAAGTTAATATTTGATGCACATTCTTAGGTGGATCATTTATTGACTTGATTTACTTATCATCATATTTTGACTTGAGATCCTTGGAGGGTGTGCTTATTTGTCTTTGCAAGACCTAGTTGGTGGACAGTTTTGGAGGAACAAGCCTATATTGGGCTTCCATGGTGCTTGAAGCCCACAAGTGGATTCCAAGGGCCTGCATGCTGGATGAGAGACACATACTTTCATAGGACTATAATACATTTTGGATGACATAACCTAGACCTCACATGCCAAACATTTTTCCTAGGAGACGTAAAACATCACCTTTAGAGGCATGGTGTCACCTAGGAGGGCTAGGGTTTGGTGGTGAGGTTATTATAAATTGGCACAAGGAAGTTTTGAGGTGAATGAGGCTTTTACCATGATTAAAATGACTTGGATGATTGACATGTGGCTTTGGGAGGCCTAACTACACTCCCCCAACACCAACGACTTGCTCCTAGTGTCAAAACATCCCCTAAAGGGGTGACATCCCTTTAAATTAGGGTTTCTTTTTGTGTAAAAGTAAATTTTAAGATTTTTTTAATTTTATTTTGTAAAAGGGGAAGATTAGGGTTGTTTACCCCTATTCCTATGGTTTACCCTAAAATTATGTGGACAAACTATTTTGGAGACATTTTGTATAAATCGAGATAATAAGATCTCATTTCATAACATAACTCTCTCATCTTGGAGAGGTAATTGGACTGAATTTTTCGCTATATTTAGCTATTTCTCTCTTGTGTATGGCTACTTTCTTGGTTATTTGGTTGGTGGAAGTGATGCGCTAGCCTCGGAAGGCTCTTCTTTGTTATTGTGGTTTATCTTAGCATTTTCCTTGAATTGGTAAGGTTTTTTTGCATTGTATTATCATTTTGTTTCAAGACAAGGTTATTTTGCTAGAGCTAGGTGGGAAGTATAAGGGCATACACCCCCAACTTAGCCTCCATCACTTTATGCTTAAATTTTATTTTTTTAAGAAGGGTTTGATAAGAGAAGTATAAGTGCATACACCCTCTTAGCCTAAACCCTATCTAGGGATACTTTCCTTGGGGAGTAAGAGGATTTACACCCCCAAGGATGTAGTACATTTAGCTCTTTCTTTTCTTGACTCTATTAAACCAATCATTAAAGGCACTAGTCATCACTTTTTGCATTGGGGATATAAAACTGTTGCTTTGGGAAACATGAAATTTCGTGATTTTGAAGTTGTTCCTAGTGGAATCAAATCTATGCTATAAATGATTACTTGAGTCACTAGGGCGTTTCATTTCTCCAAGTATTTCTAGATGCTATTACAAATTTAACCTACAGCCTTTAGGGCTGTAGAAAACCCTAACCAAACTCTTCAATGACTTCTAATTTAATCTTTGAAAATTGCCTAAAATATACTCACATAATCTACTAAGTACAACACATATTTTGGCAAGTTTTGAACAAGTTTTAGTAGTTAAATCTCTTGCTGTAATAACAAGTTTGTTACAACCATAAGACTAATAAATATCACTGCAGTTATCTTTTTATGACATCCTTTCCTTTTTGTGCTAAATTCTTGTTCTATCATTGTTGAGCTAAACTAGTTTTTACTAGCTTGTCTCATGCTTATTCAATTGGAATTTTGGCACTTATATTGCATCCCTTATTATATTTTATGTGTTGATATATATCATTGATTTTTGTTGCAATTATGGACAACAATATTAACTTGCTTGTCCACCTAACATTACTATATGCAAGTGTGTCTTTTCTTGTGTCTCGGGCAAGTACAAACACCCTTTGAATGCATCCAAATACTTGGCAACCTTAAACCACCTGGAGGCGAGTCATCAAAGCCATCTTTCCTCTTCCATCATTGACCTTTAAGGGGGTACTTCTCTTCTTTCCCTTCCATCCATATCAACACCCCAGGGTCATCGAGATCACCTTCCTAGATTGACCTAGTCACCCTCGAAGTGTGGGACCTATATCAAGGTGACATTGGGTATAGTGTCCCTTAGTTGTTTCCATTTTGGTGGTTGGGTTGGGATTTTCCCAACCTACAACTTGTGTGATAACAATGACGATCATAACTAATTTTAAGTCTTCTTTAAGTCTATTAATAATGCCAAAATTATTAATAGTTTTTCGATAATTAAATCAAAGTACGTATTCACACTTCATTTTGTGACAAATGGGTTGTGTACCTGCTTACAATGGTTTGTAGATATTTATCTGTCAAAATTATTAAGTATTTTGGTAGAGGTTAAGTTATTGTATGGGTTTACACTATGCAAGGTAAATGTTATTGTTATTGGTAGCCAACATTTTAACAATATCAACTATAAAAATTATGATTACCTGTTACTTTATTCTTTAATAACAAGGAAACACTTTGTTAAGTTCAAATATAAATCTTAAAAATTTCTTATCATTGAAATTGTTATCAGACAAATAATAAGGTTTAAGGTTTAGAGCAAACTCCAAAGCTCCATAAAGAGAAAAAATAAAACATTTCATGATATCTACTCCAAAACAATGATTAACTCATATTACACAAAATTTTTACATAACCTTAACATTATCCTTCAGATATAGAAAAGATAAAGTAGAATAAAAAGGGTACTTTGATGTAAAAAATTCAATCCATGTTACTCCTCCGATAAAGAAAGCTGATCAATGCCAATCATTTGATGGAGAAAGTTCTCAAGGCCTCAACACTAATCCATGCATGCAAAATCCTTAGTGGTCTCTTCATGGTATGCCTTCTGACATTGGTCCCTCATGCTTTCAAAATGTTCATATTAAAAACCCTTCTATTATTGGGTATTTGGGCATTGTTTATTTAAATGAGGAGGGTTTAAGGGGTTTAGACCTAAGGGTTCTTTCCTACAACCTAGGTTCCTTTTATTTATTTATTTATGGGAGCTGTGGCATTTCCAACAACAATATTTTCCCTTCCTTAAACCATGCAACCCAAAATCTGAGTTAGGTGAAGTTAGGTACACTCCCTTGTCCTTTCTAGTTGGACAAGATATTGAAGTGGGTACTTAGTCTAACACTAATTATTTTGTAAAGGATTTCATGTCCCAAAACCCTATGATCAAGTCATCCTATCATATAAGATTGAACAAAGATAATATCAAAGAATATTTACTAGGTTTAGCATTAGACCAAGATTACCTAGTTTTTGTAGGAAGGAAATCAAATGTCAAAAGTTAAAACTCGAGCTAAAAGGGAGATTAGGGAAAATCATAGAAGTTTTGAATGATGTGAAAGCGATCACAATAGAAATTGCCATTTTTTTCCATAGAGGTTGAAGTAAAAATATTTTATTGACCAAATAGTCTTTGTTTGGACGGTGATTGATAGAGATGTGAGTCCCTCTCATGCCATGGGGAGGAAAACATGTTAAATTGATTTCCACCCTAATTACTTAGGCAAATTATTTGTCTATATTTGTACCTTTTAAAAAAAAAATTAGAGTAGGTTAACTATAGTTTATAAAAAAATAATTATAATTAATTGTTTTTAGAGTAAATGCATAATTTATGGGGTTTTATGGTGTAGTGGTTAGCACTGTAGATTTTTAATCTAGTGACCTAATATTTTCCACTTGGAAGTTGTCTTTTTCTTAAAGAAGGCTTTTTGATGTATTTTACAAAACTTTATAGAATATTATTAACTGAAGAGAACAAGTGGAAATTTTGAAGTGTACTATGGTTGTTTTATATGTTCAGGTCTAACTACAAGAATTTGAATGTCAAATTGTACATGAAAGTTTGAAATGTACTACAAATGCTTGAGTGACCTATTGGGTCCATGTCAAAGGTTCTTGGACTGAGTTGACAAGTTTAACTTACCTAGTTGATGCCATATATTCATATGAATGTTTATTATTTGTGTAGTAGAGTCAATGTTTGCCACATAAATTTGTCATTTCAGGTCTATGTAAATGGGTTGTCGACAAAACTCAAATACTAGTTTCATAACTTAGACCTAGTTCCCTCTAAAATAACATGACAATGTCTCATTGGTTTTCCTCCAAGGATTCTAGTTCTACAAAAATTGAATACCACCCTCATAACTTGGACCCCTTGAGATTAGAAAATTAATTATAAGATATACCATTTTGAATAATTTTTGTTGGTGATTGTTTGGCCAATTTAAAATTTTAAAACTAGTGTTTTGAGTTGATTGAGGCTTGACTTAACTAATGCCTTTGCCACTAGATGATAAACACATCCTTTATCAAATTACCTCCCTCATTTAATCACACTGTAAGAATGGAACATAATGTTATTATGCTGGAAATGAACTTAATCTGAATAATTCAATAAGGTTTGATAGTCTACATTTCAAGCAAGACAATGTGAGTTTATGTTGACTTCTTACTAGAGATTTAAAATGGATATGAATGCATTGGTTACATAATATTCTCAATCATATATATAATTAATTGTTGAAATTTACTTTCATTATATGGAGCTACTTTCATAGGGGGCTCAAAACTAGTTGATGCAAATATCTATTTCCTTCATATGGGATGCATGCAAATAATTATTGTTAGTTTCTTATTTTTGTAATTTAGAGTTATTCATTTACTAGGTCACCTCGAATATTATTTTTAAAAATGTTAACAAGTTCAATATGGATTTTGTCTTTGTAATAATAAACAAAACTAATTTATTTCAAACTTCGATGAATAATAATTATTGAGTTATGAACCTCGAATATGTTTTTTAAAAGTGTCAACAAGTTCAATATGGATTTTGTCTTTGTAATACTAAACAAATCTAATTTATTTCAAACTTTGATGAATACTAATTATTGAGTTATGATTGAGCTTGCTATGGTGGCATTACAACTTCTACCTACAATTAACAAAGATATTTACAACTTTAACAATTCTCTCACATTGTAACAGTCTCTCTAACTTTTACCAAAATTAAATACTAGACAATGACCATCATAAACTCTCCTTTATATGTGAATGCAGCCCACTAAAACATATTGTTGACATGACATTGCCAAGTCAATAGAATGTTGGTTCCATAGTTAAGGGTTAAGTGGTCAATTTTGATGAATAAATTCGAAAGACTGCTCTAATTTTTATCAAAACTAAACACTAGTTAATAGCCATCATACTCCTTTCTATGTGAATGAAACTTATAAACATAACCTTAACTGAGACCACCAAGTGAATAGGATCTTGGTTCCATATTTAAGGGCTAATTCACATGATTTAGTTGATTTTGATGAAGAAATTTGAAATATTATGAATTCCAAATTTTGCTTTAGAAATGAATAAAATTTGTCAAATATCAAAACCAAAACTTATTGAAAAAATATATTTTTACATGTTATTCCTATGATGGGCGTTATTGTTCTTTGAAACACACTTGGATAAGGTATTGATTTGACTCGTTGTTTAGAGCCTGCCTTTCTTTTGGCCCCTTCATTGTAGACTGAACAAAGCAATGCCAATAACAATGGGAAAACCTTCCCCAGAAACATGAACTGGAAATGAAGGTTTAATTTCTACCATAAAATTTCATTCCGTTGACGAAATTGCAAGACTTTTTAGATGAAATAAAATTTCAGTCCGTCGCTAGGATTTGAACTCGAGCCAAACAGTAAAATAAAAATGAAATTCCATTTGGTTGTCAGAATTTGAACCTCGGGTTGCGAAAGAGTTGATGAAATAAGATTTATTTCCGTTGCATGAATTGAACGCAAGAAAAGAATATTTCCGTTGAAAAATTCAATTCCTTTGACAGAACTTGAACCCAGGTCTCTCTGGTGAGAGCTGAGTATCCTAACCAACTGGGGTACAAACTAATTAATATTTATATTTTTTAGGAATCTATCAATTTATACCATGTTTACAACTAATTAATTTATTCTGAAATTGAAAAATGTTGATGTTTCTAATTAATTTTGATGTTGATGTTTCTAATTATTTTGAAACTATGTGTATTGTGTTCTAATGATTTTTAGGTAGTTATTCAAACTTTTTCCATCAAAGAAAATGGTGCATGTAAAGTCAATGAATGTGTGTGATAAGAGTTTTTGGAATCTAAATGACATTGACAAAATTGTTGAGATTGATTGCCAACATAAAGAAAATTACTCATGCCAAGAGAAATGGCAATAAGTGTACCTAACCAGAATATATTTCTTATTTTAAACATGTAATTTATGAAAATTTTGAAATAGGAAACATTCAATAATCTGGTTTTCTATAGATATTGTTAACAAGCAATTAACTCTTGCCAAATAGGAAAAGATTCAATACAATTGGATAAGGTATTAATTTGATTCCCTGTTTAGAAATTGTTTTTCTTTTGTCCCCTTCATTGCAGGATAAATAGAGTAATGCCAATATATAAAACCTCCATCATCCTCGCCATATGTGCACAGTGTAAAACCCCATTCCAATATCATGGGGAGACACCTTAGCCACATAACGATTTATTTAGAAAAACTATGAACATAAAGATTGATTATTTCATATTGCATTGTAACATAGAGTACAAAACAAACTGGAAGTTTACTAAAAATTTAAGCAAATTAATATATTTGATAAAATACATGAAAAATTATTTCATCTGCATTACAAAATTAAAAAATAATGTATTTTTTAATTTCAATTACAAGCATAGTTGGTACAGCCAAATATCAATATGAAAGTGCTTTGAGAAAAACAAAAAGAAAATCCTTGATGATAAATGAAAACATCAACCATAGATGGCCTATGGTAACCTAAACATGTAAAACTTCAAACTATGAGTAAGTGTAAGACTCAGAGTAAGAGTAAGTGAACAACTAGGAAAAACTGACAAATAGAAACAACGTAAATTTCGTACATCAATACGAACAAACCTAAACTATTTTTGAAAACCTAACAGTAATGAAGTCAAATTGCAACACACATTGGTTACCTCCCTAGTAGAAGCAAGTTGAAAAAAACAAGATTAGCAACATCATTTTGCAACACGCTCGAATCGGCCACAACTGTGATGCTCAACTATGATCATTTTATGATTTTGTGATTTACCCCCTTTAGTTTTCTCACTCACATCTTGATTCTCAAGTAATCCTTCACTTTGCATAGCACACTTCTAACTTCACATTCTTTTGATATTGACCTCAATGCTCCTTAGATAAGAAAATCTGAAGGAGTCCTAATCCTCATTGAAGTCACAAATAGATGGTTCCTTAACTACACCAAATATAGATCTGATATTGATTTTTCAATAGTCAAGGTTCAGTATGAAGATCATTCCATTTTTAGCATTTAACTATAAATGTTGCAGCAACCAAGATCACAAGAAGAAGCACCATGCACAAGAAAACAAGAAGTATCCTGGGAAACCCTTCTCAACAAGGGAAGAAGACCCAACCAAATCCTTTGTTATATTATTCAAGAGAAAGACCTTCACCACCAAGAATACCTAGCACACAAGAGGGTGCTCAAACCCTAGAAGACTAGCGCCCAAGAGAGGTGTGCACTTTTCCCAAGAAGGTGTACTTGCTGAAATTTTCAAACTCACATGAAAGATATGATTCCTCAATGGGGAATTTACCTTTACTTATACTAACCTGGACCTGTCAACATAAGTGTCTATTGGCACAATAGGGCCGACCTCACTAGCTTATAATATAATTAATATTAACCAGATTAATTATCTTTTATATTAATTACCAGTCACATTAATGGGGTCGACCTGTCCCCTTTATATTACAATTAGGGTTATAGGTAGGTCTGATTCTTGAACAATATAGCAAAGGATATGATACACCCACTAGTGCTCATCCACTAGGGGCACATCCATAGGGATGTCCATATCTCTAGTTCATTGCATTACAAAGAAGAACCATTTCTTCACGCGTTCACATGTGCTCGTCCATAAACACGTCCACTCAACAAATCTTCTTTCCCACTGCATCAAACAAGAGTCATCTAGAGTTTCTCGTCAACTCTACTACTCAGAGGAGGCTAATACATCATCTTCATTTATGTTCTCATGACAATGCACCCAACACTTTGGGATTTCACATGTTCACCTTATGCTCAGCCACAGGCATGTCCAACTCAACAGGTTGCCTTTCCCACAAGATAATCGTCTGGATTTCTTCTCGACTCTCTGAATGGAGGTCATCTCTACATTCCATCTCTCTCTTATATAGGAAACACACACACTCTTCAGGGGCTTTCTCTTAGGTTTGTAAGCTAGAGAATATCTCACATGGCTACAATGATCCACATCTCACAGGTTTGTAAGCTAGAAAATGTCTCACATAGTTGCAATAATCAACATATGATAGTATAAATCTTCCTGAATAAACATATATGATGTAGAGTTCTAATTCTCCATACATTTTAATATGATGAAATAGATGTGGAGAGGAGCGGATACCCAGGGATTCAATGGTGTATTGGTACATGTACATACTAGCATGGTACCCTGATGATAATTATGTCGAGTTTACATGGAAGGCTATAACCTATAGGGTGATTCCTATGATGCCTTTCAAACAATAAATGCATGATATTGTTTCAATACCGACTTGTCCTATGCCTATGGAAAATAGGAAACAAACATATACATGAGGGAGCAAGGTAAAAGTAATTGAAAACTTCCATCTTTTTGGCTAACAATTTAGGTAAAATTTGGCAGAAAATTGGGTCTCTCTCATAGTTTTACTTGGTCAAATATTTGAATGTTGAGGTTTTCCACTGAAAGCTTCGAACAACATCATAGGAGATCAAATCAAATTTAGATTTTTTTAAAAGAATTTGGGATTCCAAACAGAATGGAATTTTTAGGAATGGATATATGCCGCCGAGTCTAGAATCTGATCATCTTCCTTCTTCAAGGATGTGACCAGCTGGATTTAACAACACGTGCATGCTTTTTTGTTTCATTAATCACCTTATCACGATGAATTTATCAATAGAATACTCCACTGGATGATTTGTGAAAACACATTCTTTTAAAATTTTTACGTTAAAGAGCATGAGTCAATGAATTTCCGTATCACATACAATTGTAATTGACCTTAATTGTAATTGAGTTTAAATGTAATTGTGATAAGGAATTTTTTGACAACTTTTACAAGAGGTGAGTTAGTTTGATCAACAAAATTCTTATCAATCTCTGAAAATGGATTTATAATAACACAAATGATTAAACATTATATGTTGTTTTTGTTTAATTGTAATTGGGCTAATCAAGCATACAGACGTTTGGCAACTTCTACAATAAGTGAGTTGGTTGGGATCGACAAGATTTATACAAATCTCGTAGAAGGGAGACAAAATAACATAAAGTATGAGAGATCAAAAATTTTTGGTCTAAATGTTATATTACCAAATTCCATCGTAACTTTAATTTCAAGGTTTTATTATAAAATTCGACCACACGACCAAAAACTTAATTTAAAGTTCTATTATCGAATTCAACTTATTGCCTCTCAAACCATCACTTTAAGTGGTAAATCCTTAAATCACAAGTAAAACCCTAGGGACAATGGAGAAGGGTTATCCATTGTCACAATAATAACTTTTTCACCATATTTAGGAAAGTTCTCCTACAGAACAAGGGGATCTCTAAACAACTATGCCTGATTTAGGATGTAAACTTTGGGTTTATTTCAGATTTATCAAATATCAAAAAAGTGAATTAGTTTATATTTTTTTGGTGGTTGAGAAGAATATTAGTTCCAAACATCAACTTAGTGAAAATGGAGTTAAAGCGGTTGTTTCCTGAAGCTTCAACATCCAACTAATAGATCCTCATGCAAGAGTAAAGACATAACCTGAAGTAGACCGTCTCTTGTCCAAATCACCTTCAAAATTTGAATCAACATAACCACATACATAACCAGTGCTACCATTAAAGGTGATGCAATAATCTCTTGTGCCTCTTAGATACCAAAGCACCCATTTCAATGCATTCCAATGCTCTTTTCTTGGATTTTCCATGTACATGTTGACAACATCCACTGCATGTGAAATATCTGGTCTAGTACAAGCCATTGCATACATCAAACTTCCTATTGCATTGGCATATAGTACATGAGACATGTAATCCTTTTCTTCTTCATTACTACGATATAAACCTGAATAAATAAAAAAATGGGAAGCAAAAGGGATGCTTATAGGTTTCACATTATTCATCCAAAATCTTAGAAGTATCTTCTCCACATACTTCTGTTGTGAAATCCAAAGCTTACCATTTTTTTTTGTCTCTATGTATTTCAATGCCCAAGACTTGTTTTGTTTCTCCTAGGTCCTTCATATCAAAATTCCTAGCCATCTGAGCCTTTAAACTGTTGATTTCACTCATACTTTTGCTTGCAATAAGCATATCATCAACATATAATAACAATAAAATAAATATTCCATTCTTGAAACTTTTGAATTAAACACAATGGTCATACTCACTTTTTGTAAAATTTTGGCTCATCATGAATGAATCAAACTTTTTGTACCATTTGCCGAGTGACTTCCTTAGGCCATTCAAAGGTTTCTTGAGCTTCCATACTAATCTTCTTTTTCAATATTGTACAAAACCCTCTGGTTGTTCCATGTATATGTCCTTGTCCAAATCTCCATGTAAGAATGTTGTTTTAACATCTAAGTGCTCTAACTCCAAATCAAGCAAATAAACCAGTGCCAGAACAATACAAATGGATACAAGCTTAACAAATAGTGAAAAAATCTCATGGAAATCTATACCTTCCATCTGAGAGTACCCCTTCACAACCAATATGGATTTATATCTTTCAATTTTACCATCAAAATTTTTCTTTAATTTGTAGGCCCACTTACATCCAACAACCTTTTTATCTTTAGGAAGTTCTACCAGGTACCAAGTTTTGTTTTTCACCAGAGAATCCATCTCTCTTTCATTGCCATCTTCCATTTAGCATAATCAATATCATTAATTGCTTCCTAATAACAATATGGTTCCCCATCGCTAGTTATCAAAAGAACGGACATAAAAAAATCAGTATACCTGTTAGGGAGATTTCTTTCTCGTTTAGATATTCTCTATGTCGGTTGTGGAATTTCAGCATTCTCTTGAATATATTCAACATCTATGACTTATTTATCATCAAAATCTTCTTCTTGCTTCCTTGTATATGTAGATTGTTGGGTCTCCCACTGAATTTGATGATTCGATGGTACATGTTCCTATTTCACATCAACTTCTACATTTTCTAATTTAATGAGAGGAGACTCATTAAAAATTACATCTCCGCTAATTATGATTTTGTGGGAAGTAGGATCCCACAATCTATATCCCTTTGCTACATCATCATAACCAACAAAGATATATTTTTTTGACCTGGGATCTAACTTAGAACACTAATTTTTAGGAGTAATAGTGTAAGCTTCACAACCAAAAAATTTTAAATTTGAATAATTGCAGGGATGACCTATCCATACCTCTTCAGGGATTTTATAATCTATTACAACTGAAAGTGATCAATTTATCAAATACCAAGCAATTGAGACTACTTTTTCCCACAACTCTTGACACGACTTGGAATTGTTGAGCATGCTCTTTGCTCTTTCTAGAAGAGTCTTGTTCATACGTTCTACCACACCATTTTGTTGAGAAACATATACAGTGGTTTTGTGTCTCATGATCTCAGAGTCTTTGTAATATTTTTCAAATTCTAAATAAATAAACTCTCCTTTGTTACCTGTTCTTAAACATTTGATTTCTCTACCAGTTCTTTTTCTACCATAACTATAAGTTGTTTAAATGTATTAAATACATCAACTTTTCTTTTCAAAACATAAACCCACACATTCTTAGAGAAATCATCTATAAATATTACAAAATAATATGCTCCTCCAAAGGAAACTATAGCGGATGGCCCCAACACATTTGAATGTACATAATCAAGAACAACTTTACTAATATGATTGCATGTTTTCAACTTTTGTCTACTTTGTTTTCCAAATGTACAATGTTTGTAGAATTTCAAATTCATAGATTTCATATTTGGAAGTAATTTTCGGTTTAACAGTAATTCAGGAACATGTCTAACATCATTTAATGTCCTTATTACACCATCAAATATTTTTATTTTGACACTTCCAACTCCAACAGTCTTACAAGGATTATTGTTACCCATAAGAACAATTCCACCATTAGTTGCTTGATAAGAAGTAAACCAACTTATGTGGGAAAATATGGTGTGAAGCACCAGATTCTAAAAGTCATCCTTCATAGTATTCAGAGACATTACTAATAGACAAGGCTTTATCAATAATACTTGGACCTGATTCAACCAAATTTCCCTATGTTTTGGTGTCTTCCTTGGATTCCTGCCAACACTCCTTTAGGTGCCCTATCTTGTTGTAGTACCAACATTTAAGCTTGCTCTTCTTTACTTTTGACTTTGATATGGATGTACTTCTTAAATTTTCTCCCTTTTCTCTCGACCGACCTCTAGCAACCATAACTTATGTTGTGGAGGTTTCAATACTTCATTTCCTTCAAACCTCAGACAACAAAGCTCCAACCATAATATCAAATTCAAGAGTCTTGGTTGTACTAAAACTAGTGGAAGTGACTAGATGGTCCCAAGATTCAAGAAATGAACATAACAATGTTACTACCTTATATTTGTCATCAGGTTTAACATCTTTACTATTCAACTGAAAAATAAGAGTATTAAACACATTCATATGATCTGCAATTTTTGAACTTTATTTCATTTTTAATTTTTATAATTTTCTCTTTAGATAGATCCAATTTGTTAAGTACTTCGTCATATAATACCTTCCATCTTGCTCCATAAGCCTACTGTCGATTCTTCTCCAATAATGTTAAACAAGACATCAACAACAAGACAAGGTATCCAGATCTTCCCACTCTTCATCAGGCATAGAAACAAGTTTCTTCATCTTGTCGGTTAATGCCTTATGCAAACCTTGTTGTAATTAACAAATCTCACATTTTAAGTTTCCATAATTTGAAGTTATTTTTTCCATTAAATTTTTCAACCTTGAATTTTGCATTTGTCATCTTTGCCATTAATTCTTTACACAGGCTCTCTTAAAAAAACATTGTTTTGACCAAGTTCAATTTAATGCAATATTTTCTTCCAATATTCTTCACAAGAATATTTTTAATTTTTTTTCAGAAAACAAACTTCGTTTAAAAAAAAAAAATAAGAGCCCAAGAAATATTGGTACCTCTACCAAAATTCCTGCTTAGATTCGTCTACCTCTAGCACGAGATCCTACAGCCTTATGATCTACTCTGCTCTACTCTCCTTGAAAAAACCTGCCATTCCTTTAACTTGCTCTTTGAAAAAACCCTTGCACGGATAGAAATGACATGTCTCTGTGTAGAGCGACCCTTCTATGCATAGATTTCCTCTGTGTGAAAGTCGACAAGAAAAAACCCTTTTTCTCTTTGGTAGAGCGACCTTTCTCTGTGTGAAAGTCGACAAAAAAACCCTTTTTTCTCTTTGGAAGAGCGACCTTTCTCTACGTGGATTTCCTTTACGTGAAAGTCGACAAGAAAAAGCCCTTTTTCTCTTTTTTTTCTCTACGTGACAACAACCAGAAAAACCTCATTTTCTCTACCTTTGTGTGCGTAATAACTCTTGATAACAAAATCGACCATAATTTGGTTTAATATTTGATTATCTTGGCAAGCTCGAACTCTGACAAACTTTCTTAACCTTGCTCTGGTACCACTTGTTGGTAATCAAGATCCTGATCATTACAAGATAATTTCAAAAGAATAACAAGAAAAAAAATAACTAACTCACACAAGATTTACGTGGTAAAACCCTCATAGTGTGTCAAGGAAAAATCCATGGGAAAATGTATCAGTATCTCTTATTATGCAAGGCTTACAACACACATTACAATTATTGTGCTTCAAAGATATATATGAATCTTTGAATCATTACATAGTGATCCAAAAAGGATCCGGAGAATGCTAAGAACAACTCAGAGCGCATAGAAGAAACTCAAAATGCTTAGAATGGCTCCAGTAGACAACAAAAAGGAAAAAAATTCAAAGTTCCCAAAACTCAGTTAAAAGGGAATGATTGTGAAGAGTGCGTCACAAGCTTTTTAACAGTGAAAACGACTCGTCAAATGGAGTTACAGATCAAAAGTTATAACCGGTCAAAGTTCACTCAAACTTGGTCAAAGGTTAAAAATTCAAAGTGACACGTGGCACCACTGCAAGGGTGACATATGGAACGTCTGTACAACTGAGTTGGTATGGGATGACATGGAAATGATGGTATACACGTGGGAAAGTTAGGTGATGACACGTGTTAGTTTCATGGGCAAATTAGATTGTGACAAGTTGCAGTTTTGTGGACAAGTTATATGGTGCCACGTGGCCCAATCATGGGCTGCCACGTGGCACCCCTCCCATGATTGATGTGTAAAATTTTTATAACTCCACCAGATTCAAACTAATGACCTATGAATAGCCCAAAGGCCCCACAAATCTGCGCTACCACAATACCATACGATGTCCCTTGGTTATTATATGGTGCACATATATTTTAAGTGTAAGGTTTGAACTAGGGTATGAAGGAAAGGGGCTAGGACTTTGGCCCAGCCCCTAGTTACATGTTTTAAAACATATGACCCTAACCTCCACCATCTTAGGGGTTGTCCAACTGACCACTAAATATAGCATATTCCGCCAGTGATTACCATTCTGCCTTTTTAGTGGTCGCCCACCAGATTTGGCAGGGCGCGCCAAAAATTAGTTGTAACCCTGTGTTAAATGGGGAGGCCTGTGGGATTCAACCCCGGGACCTCCGACAAACTAAATCCTAAACTTATCCACTCTAACCAACATGCCAACCATCACACTTAATGCTAACCACCCAAAAAATTGTATAAAAAGGGGCTTAGACAGTGCATTCAGAACACATAAGAGTACGAAGGAGGTAGACTGAGCGAATCCGTACAATATGGATTTGTACATACTGGTACATATTTTTTCATGTAGTTTGATATTTTCATCATTTATTTCAAGAGCAGTGGCATGCAAACTGAGGCAAGGGTGCCTCTTGGGCCAAAAAGTGTCTGACTCAGATTGAGGAGTGGAGACAATCATTTTTAGGTAAAATGATGCCACAAACACATCGGTGACGTTATTTTTCTTATATAAGCAAAGCTTCTATACCTTATCTCCAGAATAACATATACTTATGTATTTTGCCCAATTCTTTTGTGGAGTTAATAAAAAGACCTACCCATTTGAGAGTAGGACCTAGAGACATAGTCCACCAGGGACGAACTCTGTTATCAAGTTCTTTGTGTTCATATTGCATGATTATGTATCTTTCCTTTTGAGATTTTCCTTCTTTATGGTGTACTTTTGTTTATGCTCATTTAATACGATTCTTTAATAAGTAACCTGATGAAAAGATCTCGGGTCATGTTGGTATCAGAGCATTTGTCTTTGACTTGAATTGTTTAGTATGAATGCTTACCAAATCCAAGCATAAGAAGGGTGAAGGACATCTTAAGACATTCAATCTAGAAGTTGGTCATGCTTCTTGAAGGAAGAAGATGGAAAAAGAGGACAAGTGTGATATACATGAGAATAACTTTCATATGGTCTTTTATCGCATGTCAAAAATGATCAAACGAATGTATGGATATTACGAGAAGAGGATTAAGAAGAAAGGGAAGAAAAAGGAAGCACCACTAGATGATGATGCTTTGGTAAATCAAGGGGCTGAAGGAGATCCTCCTGAGCCTCCGTCTCCACCTTCAAGTTTTAGTTCTTCTTCCTTTTAGCATTCTCATCACTCTCAACATTCTAACCATAAAGCCTCTTTTAAGAAACCATTATTAAATCTTGATGTAAAGTTTTCTTTACCTATGTTTAATGGGGATGCCAATCTTGAAAAGTTAGACAATTGGATCCGACAGGTTGAAGTATATTGTCATGTTCAACATATTGATGAAGAGGAATTTAAAGTGAAATTGCATTCTCTTCTGTTGAAAGTCACCACTCTTGTATGGTGGGAGAGAAAGCTACATGACATAAGTAAGTGTGGTAATCTTCTTTCCTCATGGTCAGAATTTAAAATAGATATAAGGAAGTAGTTCTATCCATTAGGGTATTTACATAAAGCAATGATGGAATGACAAACGTTGAGATAGAGTAAAGGTCAGACTGTACAAAGTTTCACAAAATAATTTAGGAAGAAAGCTCTAACATTGAATA
The DNA here is from genome assembly GCA_010110895.2 of Picea sitchensis. NCBI lineage: Eukaryota > Viridiplantae > Streptophyta > Pinopsida > Pinales > Pinaceae > Picea > Picea sitchensis. The sequence continues at coordinate 104,219 of SNQJ01S0032636.1, forward strand.
TTCCTTTGGATTCTTATGAAACTTTAATGAAGTATATTGGCACACTTCATAGTTATATTCGTCATACTTTTCTCTTGTTTAACCCCACTAGTCTTGATGAAGTTTGTGTGTAAGCTACTCACCTTGAGAACAAGGGGAAACATGTTCAAGAAGATCCCACAAAGAAACCTTCCAGTTTCCCACACAAGACTTTCAAGAAGTTTAAAAGGAAGGACAAGAATACTATTACAGTGATAAGAGAAGGAGGAAAACCATCTTGCACTCATTGCAAGAGGAGTGATCATGATGAAGAACATTTTTGGAAACTGCATCCAGAAAAGAAACCAAAACAGTTCGATGGAAAGGGGAAGAAACATATTGTTGCTATAGTGTAGCAAGATCTTGGTTCTGAATCAGGAGATGAAAGAAAGATCACAATGGTTGGAGTACAAGGAACTAGATGGATTACCTCCTAAGAGGGAAATCCAACATGAGACACATCTTCAGAAGGATTCTCCTCTTCCTAATGTGGAAATGTACAGAACGTCATTTGTGGAGATGACAGATCAAGAAGTAGGTACAAGGCTTATTGGATCAAGGGGTCGTCAGGCCCAGTTCATATCCTTGTGGTTCTCCGATCGTGATGGTGCCAAAGAAATATGGCACATGGCGAATGTGTGTCGATTACCAAGCCTTAAATAAAATCATGGTGAAAAATCGATACCCTCTTCCTCGCATAGATGATTTACATGATCAGTTGAAGAATGTTTTTTATTTCACCAAGTTGGATTTGTGCAGTGGATATCATCAAATCAAGGTCACAGAACATGATGCATGGAATACTACCTTTAAAACCAAACACAAATTTTTTGAGTGGTTAGTTATGTCATTTGGGCTTTGCAATGCTCTGAAAACTTTCATGTGTGTGATGAATGATGTATTTAGACCTTTCCTGGATTACTTTGTGATTGTGTACTTAGACGACATTCTTGTTTTTAGCAGGACTTGGGATGAACATGTAAGGCATTTAAAAAAAGTATTGGATACTTTGAAAAGGGAAAAGTTATATGTGAAAATGTCTAAATGTGAATTTTTCAAGACTGCACTTGTATACTTAGGTCATATTGTGGGAGGAGGACAATTGAAGATTGATCTTTCCAAAATTTATGTAATTGTAAATTGTTTGGAGCCAAAAAGTGTGACCGAAGTTCGAAGATTCTTGAGCGCATTCCAGTATTGGAGGAGATTCATTCCCAACTTCTCCTTTATCACAAATCCTTTGCATGACTTAACCAGTGTGAAGAACACTTTTCAGTGGGAAGGAAAGCAACAAAAAATTTCAACATTTTGAAGGAGAAGATTAGTACCACACCAATATTAGCACTGCTGACTCTTCAATAGTTGTTTGAGATCGAGACAGATGCCAACAGATACACCATGGGTGCAGTATTGATGAAATATCGTAAGCCTATATGTTACCACTCTAAGACTTTTAACCAAGTTGTTGTTAACTATCCTACATATGATAAAGAGTTGTATGCATTAGTTCAAAGCGTAAAGAAATGGAAGCATTACTTGTCAGGGAAGGAAACACTTATACATACAAATCACCAGCCCTTACAGTATCTTCAATCATAGACCAAACTACATCAATCTCGACACTATAGATGGATGGGTTTTCTGCAACAATTTCATTTGGTAATCAAGTACATAAGGGTACAAGTAATAAGGTAGCCTATATGCTTTCTAGACCTCCTATTGTTGCTTCTATTATTTTTAAGAATACTTATTTATCTCATGATATCTATGTAGAACAATATGCCATCGATGAAGATTTTAAATAAGTATATGAGAAGCTAACCCATGGTGCACACGTAGAGAACTATTGTCTGCAGGGAAAGTTACTCTATCATCTTGGGAAGCTATGTATTCCTACAAGTGAACGAGTCCATGTGATACGAGAAGCTCATACTTCTCTTGTGTCTGGGCATTTTGGGGTAGGAAAAACCATGGCTCATTTGCAAAGGTTTTGTTATTGGCCTCAAATGAAAGCAATTGTAACTAAATATGTAAATGGGTGTGTGATGTGTTCTACTTGTAAGCCCACTAATAGAAAATTGGGGCTATACTCACCACTTCCTGTTAAGAACCAAATATCAATATAGCATAGAAAAACCTCAAAAAAAGTAATCAATGCCTTGAAAAAAAGATAATTTCAGATAATAAGCCTCTTCAAGGGGGCAACCTCCTTTTACCCTACTTAAATGTTCAAGTACAAGATGATTCAAAATGAAAATGTCTCCTTGGTATATATAGGAGACTAGGAGGTATAATTACAACTAATGGCCTANAAGATTGCACTTGTGTACTTAGGTCATATTTTAGGAGGAGGACAATTAAAATTTGATCCTTCCAAAATTGATGTAATTGTAAATTGGCCTGAGCCAAAAAAGTGTAACCAAAGTCCAAATCTTCTTAGGTGCAGTCCAATATTGGAGGAGGTGCATTTCCAACTTATCCTTTATAGAAGCTCCTTTGCATGCCTTAACCAGTGTGAAGAGCACATTTCAGTGGGAAGGATAGCAACAAAAATATTTGGACACTTTTAAGGAGAAGATCAGTACCACACCAGTATTAGCACTGATGAATCTTCAAAAGCCTTTTGAGATCGAGATAGATACCAATGAATACACCATGGGTGTAGTATTGATGAAATATCGTAAGCCTATCTGTTACCACTATGAAACTTTTAACCAAGTTGTTGTTAACTATCATACATATGATAAAGAGTTGTATGCATTAGTCCAGAGCGTAAAGAAATGGAAGCACTACTTGTTAGGGAAGGAGACAATCATGCATACAGATCACCAACCCTTAGAGTATCTCCAAGCACAAACCAAATTGCAACAATCTCGACACTACAAATGGATGCATTTTTTACAACAATTTCATTTGGTAATCAAGTACAAAAAGGGTACAAGTAACAAGGTAGTTGATATGCTTTCTAGACCTCCTATTGTTGCTTCTATTATTTTTAAGAATACTTATTTATCTCATGATAGCTATGTAGAACAATATGCCATCGATGAATATTTTAAAGAAGTATATGAGAAGCTAACCCTTGGTGCACAAGTAGAGAACTATTTTCTGTGGGGAAAACTACTCTACCATCTTGGAAAGTTATGTATTCCTACAAGTGAACGAGTCCATGTAATACGATAAGCTCACACTTATCTTGTGTCTGGGAATTTTGGGGTAGGAAAAACTATGGCTCATTTTCATAGGTTTTGTTACTAACCTCAAATGAAAGAAATTATAACTAAAAATGTAAAGGGGTGTGCGATGTGTTCTAATAATAAGCCCACTAATAGAAAGTTGGGGCTATACTCACCACTTCATGTTCCATCCCATCCATGGGAAAGTATCTCCATGGATTTTGTAGGGGGTTTACCAATGACCAAAGGGGGTCATGAATATTTGTATGTTGTAGTGGATAGGTTCAACAAGATGTGTATCTTGATGCCATGTAAAACACAAATCATTGTTGAGCAGGCTGCTAATATCTTATTTCAGTATGTTTGGGTTCACTTTGGGTTAGCCACATCCATTGTATCGGATCGAGATACTCGATTCCTTAGGGACTTTTGGACTAGCTTGTGGAGAATGATGGACACCAAATTGAAGAATATCATTGCTTTCCATCCACAG
>SNQJ01S0032636.1:110472-129095 GCA_010110895.2 Picea sitchensis
TACCATACAAATTGATTAGGTTCTAAATATAAAGAAGAAATTCGTACCTTTTGTGTATGTGGCACATTATGGAGATCAAAGAATTGCTCCATCTGAAGTATCCATGTGATTGGGTCCTTGCCATAAAACTTCCTCATATCAATATTAGGAACGTGGTTGGTCTTCAAACCAAAGTTGTAGTTTCTCCATTCTTGATTCACCTGCCTTGTGTCCTCATCATGAATTTCATGGGATGCATTTTCACTTTCAGGTGTCTTCTCTATTACGAAATTTTTTAATACTTCCATGATCTCCCCTTTTAAACCATCCATCTTAGTATCCAACATAACTTCCATTGAATCCATCTTCTTTTGTAGTTCATTTATGTCCCTACGCATTTCTTTACCTTCATCAAGAGTCCAAGTAGGATTTTTTGGAGGTTTATTTGGTGTAGAAGTTCCCTTTTTTGGTGGCATTTTGGCCAAGTATCACTTTTGAACCTTGATTTTGAGGTGGTTCTGCTAGATAATATTTCTTCTATTGTATCTCCCAAATTTCATCCCTTCTAGGTATGAAACTTTATTTTATGTAGTTCTCTGATATTTCTTCTCTACAATGCCACAGGTATGATCAAAATTGGATGTGCCAAGTGGAATTTACGGTAACTTCCCCACAACTTGCCAATTTTTGGCCTTTTCAGGAGATCTCACTTGTATAGTGTGCCTTGCACAAAATAATTGATATAAAATTCTGAAACTCGCACCAGAAATACTGCAGACTGTCCACAATCCAATGAAACTAGTCCCACTCAATTTTTATACTCTAGGAATAAGTTATGATTTTTTTACCTAGAACACCTTCTTGAGACTAGTCAATAGGACTAGTCAGATACCCTATTTTACACAGGGTGTATCTACAAATTTAAGATGACCCAGAAGTTGAAATTTTTACCACATATACCTTACTAATTTCTATAAATAGCCTCCAAATTTTAGGGTTTGAAACGTTACATAAAAAATTTTATAGTGAAAATTCTGCAATGAATCATTTCAGGATGATTCCATAACCCTATCTTGAACAGGTTGTATCTCCGAAAATATAAGGCCTCAAGAGCTGAATTTTGAGCCAAATGTACCTTGATCCGTATACTAAATATCCTCCAATCCGTTCCTTTTGAAACGTTGTAGAAAAAACATTATAGAGAAAATGCCGAGGTGTCTTAGATGTAGCAGTGAAACCCAAGACCTTGAGCTCTGATACCATATGTTAAGAACCAAATATCAATATAGCATAGAAAAACCTCAGAAAAAGTACTCAATTCCTTGAAAAAGAGATAATTTCAAATAATAAGCCTCTTCGAGGGGGCAACCTCCTTTTACCCCACTTAAATGTTCAAATACAAGATGATTCAAAATGAAAATGTCTCCTTGGTATATATAGGGGACTAGGAGGTATAATTACAACTAATGGCCTAAAGCCGACATAAATAAAATAACATTACTAATATAATATGCCCCAATTAAGGGGTAATGAGCCAATATTAGGGCTTAACAATTTATGTTCCATCCCATCCACGAGAAAGTGTCTCCATGTATTTTGTATTGGGTTTACCAATGACCAGAGGGGTTCATGATTATTTGTATGTCGTAGTGGATAGGTTCAAAAATATGTGTCTATTGATGCCATGTAAAAATCAGATCATTGTTGAGAATACTGCTAATCTCTTCTTTCAGTATGTTTGGTTTGCTTTGGGTTACCCATGTCCATTATCTTAGATCGAGATACTAGATTCCTTGGGGATTTTTGGACTGGCTTGTGGATAATGATGGACACCAAATTGAAGAGGATCATTGCTTTTCATCCACAGACCGATGGACAAACAGAGGTGGTAAACAAAATAGTGGTACTTTTTCTTCGAGGCTACTGTAGCAAGCATCCTAAGTTATGGGATGAATAGATACCCTATGTACAACATGCTTATAATCGTGTTTTACATTCATCCACTCAGAGTTCACCTTTTGAGACATGTTTTGGGTACCTACCAAAGGTTCCTTTGGAATTGATGTATGGGAGAGATGTTGATGTGAATGAAGAATGAATAGAGGGCAGAGCCCGCAAGTTCATCCAGAGGATTCAACAGATACACCAGACAGTCAGGGAACAGTTGGAGAAGATTCAAGCATGGTATAAAACTCGGCATGATAAACATAGGGTTGATCACCAGTTCTAGGTTGGAGACTGAGTATGGCTTCATATCAACAAGGAACGATTGAAGGGTGAAGGCAAGAAACACAAGCCCATCTGATATGGACCCTTCACTATTTTGGAGAAAAGTGACACTAATGCTTTTCATTTAGATATTCTTGCACCCAACTATGATCTTCTCATCCCTTGTAAGAAACATGTCATCCACATACAATACCAATATCAATGGCATCAACCTTGTAGTAAAGGTTGGGATCTTCATCACTCTTGGTAAATCCCAAATCTTATCAAAAAACTGTCTATTCTGGCATACCATGCCTTGGGTGCTTGCTTAAGCTCTTACATAGATTTCTTCAATTTGAAAACTTGGGACTCCTTCCCATGGATTACAAAACCTTTTGGTTGATCTGTGTACACTTCTTATTCAATTGCGCCATTCAAGAAAGTAGTCTTGACATCCATCTAGCGTAATTTCCATCCCATAATGAAAGCAATAGAAACAATAAATTTGTTGGAAGTGTACTTTACTACTAGAGAAAATTATCTCATCATAATCTTCTCCCTCTTTCTGGGAAAATATGCTAGCCACAAATATTGTTTTGTACTTCTTTACGCTGCCATCGCAAGCTTGATCTTGTAGATCCACTTGGAAGTCACCACTGACTTCCCTTATGGTCTCAGAACCACTTCCCATGCATCATTGTTCATGATGGATTTATACTCTTCCATCATGGAATCCTTCCACACTTGTTGCTTAGAAACTTCCTCATAAGTGGACGGTTTTGACTCAATGATCTTACTCATTAGCGCCACATAGTTGGAAAACTTGTGTGGTCTCTTTCTCTCTCTGGAACTGAGGAAAAATCCATATCCTAGTGCTTCTGACTAGCTGCCTCATCTATCATTGTAGGAAAGTCTACCAAAAAAGGGAATCCTCCTAGGAGGTCTCATATGTCCTGGAAGGCTATGAATATTTAATCTAGCCTCCTCAACTCATGGCATCAATCTATCAGTCCTCGAGGATGTCTCTCTCCGACCCAATTCTGAGGGTGAATTCCCTCTGAATGATCGACTCTTCCTATGCATCAACTCACTCTCTCTGAGATCATGCTCACTCTGATTCTGCATGCTCCCTTTGGATTCCCTCTGAGTCTGTACAATGTTCGGAGCCATCTGCTCTCTCTGCATATGTTGACCTCCTCTAAAGTGTGATCTCCTATGGACTTTCTTGGGAGGCTGCTCCTCCCTACTATATCCTAAGGGACAATTTCATCTGAACTCTAGATCCTTCTGACTTGGTACTTGGTGGGGCCACCTACCTCACCGCTTGTGGAGCCATCTACTCCTCCTCATGACATGGTTAATAAATTCCATATAACTGCATGCACTTTGCATCTTGCAATGTACCACGAGACCATGTTGGTCTCTTCCTGGTCACTGCAACATCTCTAGGTAGGCCCTTATGGCTCTACTGACTCTTCTTGATGATATGAAGAGTTAAAAATTGAAATTAGAGGGATTTGTACAGTAAGCCTTCAGAGACTTCTGCTCCTCTCAATAAATTTCCATGTGGAACACTTTGTGTCACACAAAATTATCCTTCTTTCCAAAAGGTTCTAACTTTGTCCTTTCTTCTATACATGGATGTGTACGAGCATGTACACAAATCTATGTCTAGATAGTATGTTCTATGTCTCAACTAGATCCCATCTAATATGTTTCTTCCTGCAACTGTCACTATAACTCCTTCTCAGAGCTATCACCTGATACATGCCTGGAACAAGGACCAAAACCAAATACAATAACAAGAACCAAGAACAACACTTTCTTGTTTTGTGGCTAATTATTCCTCCATGGTAACCTGCATGAAACAAAAAACAAGTGTAAGAACAACAACAACACTTCTCCATTGTTGTTACCAATCATTCTTCTGCTGTGACCTGCCCGGAACAAAACATGAACATCTCCATGGTAACCTTCATGGAATTTAATAAGATAACCTGCTCAGAACAAATTCAACAACCAAGAACATATCCTAGAATAGATGAATTTCATCTTGTAGATAAGTGAATCATTAGTACTAAACAATGAAGATTAACATAATGATCATTGTACTAAAAATACTCAATTGTTACTAACCATTTGATAGAAAAAAGTACTCAGCAGTAATAGAACTCTGAAGACTGTTGTTCTTGTTACAACATTTAATTAAGTTGTAGAAATATAAAATATCAAACCTGATATGCAATCCTGGGGTCTCACTGTTGTTGTCCCATTTGAGTTGTCATATATTGTAGGAGATATCATCACTGCTGCCTCCAACTCTTGGGCTTCTTCTGAGTGCACTAGATTTAAGATCCCTTTGGATATATTGTCACTTTGAAATTTGTAGCACCATCCAAATTTTCTTATTATCTAAGACAATACATCATAACACGGAGAATTTAGAAATATGAATAAGAAGGTTCAATGTCGAAAAATGTCAACAAGCCTAAAACCCTAAAAAATCAATTTTGACGGAACGTTAATCTAAGAAGTGCACTAGGTGCGCTAGAGTAGGATGAATTGATCAATGGTGTAGTTTGTCCCAATCGACTTTATAATAAGTACTCAACGATCTTGACAAAAAAAATTGTGCAAGGACAAATATCAATAATGTGGTAAATCTCACAATCTTCCTTCTAGTGGTTACATTGCTTTGAAGGTAACCTCACTCTGATACCATGTTATATTTTCATAACATTTTGTTAGCAATAGATTTACCATATCATTTTGATCTTCTTTTAACATTCAACAACCATATATTGAAATATAAGCATTAGATAAACAAGCTCAAGAAGACACAAAGATTTGTCTTAGGAAAGCCTCAAACTCGAGGAAAAAACCAACCAACGTTTCTTAGAGATATTCTTTCTGATAATACAATCCAACCATGAACAAACTCTTTTCACAAGGGAAAACCAACAATGAATAAAACCTGATAAAAAATACTTATCTCTTCTTCTTGTCAAACCCTAGCAAGGGTAGACAATTGGGAAACAAAAGCGCACCAAAGATCTGGCACAATATATGCACATCACTAGATCAAGATGGTGCACCACAGAGTGGGCACAACTGGCAACTGTAACTGACAACCGGCACAAAGCAATTGCTACTGTAACTGAAAATTGGCGTGAAGCAACTGAGCAAAAAACCCTAGCACAAATCTTCATAGGTAGCACACAAGAGAAATCACCAAGAGCCACCAAGCATATCCTTCCCCAAGTGGAGCACACTCTCCAAGAGAACTAGAGAACCATAAATAGAAAAACTGCCACAATTACAGCTGCTAGTTGCCCAGTGTGCATTACAGAAGGAAAAATATCTTACTGTAAAAATGAAATGATCCAGTCCTGTATTCATACTAATATGGGTGCCCATATAGGGCCAAATTCTTATTTTGAGTATTCAATTTTACTTCTTTTTTTTTTGTGGGCCGACTTTTCTTTCCTGGAAATTCTATTTCCACTTTATTCTTTTCTTGTGAGCCGACTTCTCTTCCGGGAAATTATATTTCCACTTTATTATTTTCCTATGGGATGAGTTCTCTTCCAGGGTGTTTTTCAATTGCTCAATGGTATTCCTTTGACTTCTTGGAGTCTTCTTCTTCTTTAATAAAAGTTGTCCAGGAGGGAATACATCCCGTTGCTACCAAAACATCAACAATCTTCAAGAAATTCCTTGACCACTTTGTCGGTATCCCTCTTTATGGGTATTACCTCAACCCACCTTGTGAAATAGTATGCAAACATGATTATCAATTAAAAACCATTACTAGTGTTTCCTTTGAATTTCCCAATAAAATCCAAGCCCCATTTCTAAAATGGTGCCTCTAAAACCATTGGTTACAAAGGTAAGGCAGAAAAAAATGGTTTTCCTACAAAAATTTTCCAAGGTTGGCATGCTCTAACAAAATTATGGACATCAACAAATATTGTTGGCCAATAATATCCAACCCTCAAAATCTTGTGGGATTTTTTTCTTGTTTCATAACTTCCACCACATACACCTCCACGTAACTCTGTCATAAGCACTTTAGCTTCAATGTCATTTACACACTTGCACCAAATTTTTTGGCTTTCTCCAACCCAATCCTCCCTTGATTAAGCAATATTGTGTTTCTTTTAACCTTAATTCTTTTATCTTGTGATCCACCAAATGATATAGACATGATAGATTCTTCAAATAATAAATGATGAGCCAATCATGCTACTTTGATCCTTCATTGAAAACTAAAGTGATTTTGGGACCATCCTTCCTTTCTAGGTTTAATGCCTTTTCATTTCCTTCTCTTAACATTCTAGCTAACCCTTGTCCCTTGATGCAAACCCCCTATCCCTCCTAAGGGTTGCACGACCTTCCGGACATGATCTTCTGATTTTGGAGCCAAAATGGCTCTTTTGGTTCCGAACTGGAACCCTTCAGACGAATACCCAGGTCCCTTACAAAAACTTTGTTGGCTTTTTCGGGCGCTAAGTGTGAGCTCCCACAACACGCGACCAAGGGTTGTAACCTTGCACCGAGCCAAAAAGGCACTTATCGGGGACTGGGACTTCACAATTCGAGCATCCCGTCTCTTGGTCCCTTGAACCTCTGGTAGCCAAAATGTCGAAGTGTCGAAATGTCTCGGCGCTTGTCTCTTTTGGATTTCGCGTTTCACGAAATCAGGATGCAAGGGGTGTCCTTGATCTCTAGAACCTCCGGTCACCGAAAAACCAAAATGCCAAAATGGTTCATCACTTTCTCTTTCGTGATTTTGCATTTCACGAAATCAAGATGCAAGGGGTATCCTTGCACCTTAGGATCTCCGATCGCCGAAGTACTGAAATGCCAAATGGTACGACGCTTGCTTTTTTTTGGGATTTCACGTTTCATGAAATCGGGGTGCAAGGGATGTCCTTTCTCCTTAGAACCTCTGGTCATCGAAAATCCTAAATGCCTGACGTCTATCGATTTCATGATTTCGTGATTCATGAAATCAGGATGCAAGGGGTATCCTTGCACCTTAGGATCTCTGGTCGTTGAAAAGACGAAATGCTGAAATGCTGAAATGCCTTGGTGTTCAATCAACAGCTCACAATAACCCTTATGATCGACAACTTGCATCAAACCATGATTTCGCAATTTTCGTGATTTGGGGTTCTGAAGGACAAGAACCTTTGTCTTTCCACCTCCCGGTACCCGAAGTCCCGAAATGAACCAACGGTCTAGATCATCCTGTGACTGATGACCCTGATCAAATCGTGACTTCGTGATTTCACGATTCGGGTTCTGAAGGACAATAACCTCTTCCTTTCCACCTCCTGGTACCCAAAGTCCTGAAATGAACGTCGAGAAACTCTCATCGTTAATCCCCTTGTAGCTCCATTTGATCCAACGACCTGCGAGATTTCGGTGTTCCTCCTTGAGGATTCTCCACCATCTGTTCGGATCTCCAAACTCTCCTCCTGGATCTAATAAGGGTTAAAGCATGCACTCCTTCCATCAATTGGACAGTCTGCAGGGATTTCCACTGTGATCCAACAACCTGCGGGGTTCTTCCTCCTGAGCTTTTACTCGACTTCGACTTAGAATATTTCTAAGTCTGTGAAGACTTGGTCTTCACTCCTTCTAGGAAATGAGTTCCTGTATCTGCGGAATTTTCTCTCTCCGGCTCGATGAACTCCTTGCAGATCTCTCAGTGAAGAGAAAATAGTTCCACAACGTTTCCCTCTGCCTTGATGCACACCTTGCAGAGCTCCTAATGAAGAAAAGCAATTGAAACTGGAAAAATTCACAGTTCCATTCACTTGCTTATAAAACAAAAAGTAACAAAAAAATACACACAGTCCAAGCACAACACCTTTGGATCAATTTTCAATTATGTTCTATTCATCAATGCCCACTAACTACATAACACATACAAATTACAGTAACTCAAAACTGAGATTTTATGCTCTAACGCAGTTCCCTCATAGATGACTTCTCTTCCTCCCTACTTACTTGTCGCTCACTGGCTTACAAACTTTTTACATAAATCAAAATATCCCTAGGTTTTCCCCTGGCTACTGCCTACTCTAAACCTTATCCTACGCTACCTTAGATTGATCGCTTTCTAGAGCTGAAGTGGAAACTTCTTCTCTGTTTTACAATTTCAAAAACTTTCTTCGAAGGGAAAACTCGACATCGGTTCGGGCGTGTCTCCGAAGGTGAATTTCGGTGTTGAGTGGAGGCGGATACCAAAATCAGTTGAATTGCCACATTTGAAGTTTCGGGAGAACTCTCACATGTTGGGTGGTCCCACCTCTACACACTTGCCAACGATGCTCCTACATCATACTCCCCTTGAAAAAAATTCATGGACTCCTATCCATGAGCTCCTCTATTGACCTTCCTTGCTTCTGGATAGTAGCTTCGTTTTCCCAACTAGCATATTCTATTGGGTGTCCCTTCCATTTGACCAGATATTCAAAATAAGTCTTCCTCTAGGTCATCTTGCCAATCCTCTGATCCAGAATCTTCTCCATCTGTAGCTTCTCTGCCACAGGAATCTGCTTCTCCCATTGAATATTTCCTTGATCTTGTGTTGTCTTTCCTGTAAGGATACAGGTCCGAGACATTAAATATGGGTGAAATGCCCACATCGTCTGGCAGCTCGATATCATAAGTGTTTGCATCGAACTTCCTCAAGATCTTATAGGGTCCTATCTTCTTCATCTTTAATTTTTTATATGTTTCCCTAGGGAACCTTTCCTTCCTAAGATGTTCTAAAACCTGATCTCCCACTTCAAATTGAAGTTCCTTGCGATGTTGATCGAATCTGTGTTTGTACTTCTGGTTAGAATTATGTAGTTGTTCTTTGATTCGGCTATGGAGTTTCTGCATTTTAGCAGCAAAATCCTCTGCTCTAGCGCTTCGGATCTCTCCCTGTTCCAAGTCTCTTAACTTAGATACTCCTCTGGGTTGAATTCCATAGAGTATTTGGAATGGGCTCCTTCCAGTGCTCTTGTTTTGTGATTCATTGTATGCAAATTCTTCTTGTGGCAGAATATGATCCCACTGGTTATGATGTTCAGTAACCAGACTTCTCAATAAATTCCCCAAACTTCTATTTACCACCTTAGTCTGCCCATCTGTCTAAGGGTGATAAGATGAGATAAAGGAAAAATATGTCCCCATCTTCTTCCATAACGTCCTCCAAAAGTGACCAAAAAACTTTGTGTCTCGGTCTGACACAATGCTCCCGGGTAGACCGTGAAGTCTTACATCTTCTCTGAAAAACAGATTTGCAACATGTGTTGCATCATTGGTCTTCTGGCATGGGATGAAATGTGCCATATTTGAAAATGTATCTACCACCACAAATATGGAATTGAATCCCCTTTGTATTCTAGGCAATCCCAACATGAAATCCATGCTTATTGCATCCCAAGGCCTCTCTGGTATTGGTAATGGTTGATACAATCCAGTGTTTTGTCTTTTCCCCTTTGCATGTTGACAGATCCTACATCTATTTACAAATTTTATCACCTCTGTTCTCATACCCGGCCAATAGTATGAACTTCTCAACTGTGCAAATGTTTTATCGTGGCTGAAATGTCCAACCAATCCTCCACTATGTTTCTCCTTCAGAAGATTGTCCCTCATTGAACATCTTGGTATGCACAATTGGTTTCCTTTGAAAAACAATCCTTCTTGAACCATAGACTCTATCCATTGAATTCTATCTCTTAGTACATGGCTCGTACATGCTTCATAGGCCTCCTTGAAATCTGGGTCATCACGATACATATCCTTAAGGTGTTCAAAACCCAAGGTCTCTACCTGGAATTCCTGTAGAATTAAACATCTCCTGCTTAATGCATCAACAACCTTGTTAGCATTCCCAACAATATTTTTTATGAAAAAAGTAAAATTTTGCATAAATTCAACCCATTTTGCATGCCTATAATTCAGTTTTTCTTGTCGGGTTATGAATTGTAGAGCTTGGTTATCACTGTACAAGACAAACTCTTTTGGGATAAGATAATGCCTCCATTTCTTCAGTTCTTGAATGATGGCATAGAACTCCTTGTCATATGTGGAGTATTTACTCTTAGTCTCATTTAGCTTCTCACTGAAATAGGCAACATGTCTGTTATCCTGACTCAAGACAACTCCTATTGCAACTCCACTTACATCACATCTTACCTAAAATGTCTTCCCAAAGTTCAGCAAGATCAGAATTGGTCATTTTGTTATCTTCTCCTTCAGTATATTGAATCTCCTTTCAGCCTCCTCTGTCCATTTAAAAGACTTGTGTCGCTTCTTCACTATATCCATCATTGGTGCACAAATTCCACTGAAGTCTCTAATGAACTTTTTGTAAAAACTTGTTAAACCATGAAAGCTCCTTACCTCGAACATGATTCTTGGTGACAACCATTCTCTGATCGCTTTCACCTTCTCTGGGTCCATCTTCAAGTCATTCAAAGATATCACAAAACCCAAGTAAATGAGCTCTATTTTCATGAAAGAGGATTTCTTCAGATTGATCAGTAGCTTCTCCTGTTGTAGCCTCCTCATAACTAGCGTTAAGTGCCTCAAATGCTCCTCTTTAGTCTTGCTAAAGATCAATATATCATCCATATATACAACCACGAATTTGCCAATGAAATACTTTAGAATTTCTTTCATCAGCCTCATAAAAGTGCTTGGGGCATTTGTTAATCCAAATGGCATAACTAGCCACTCATACAGGCCTTCATTTGTCTTAAAGGTTGTTTTCCATTCATCACCCTCTCTCATCTGGATCTAGTGATATCCACTTTTCAGATCTATCTTAGAAAATAAATTTTATCCACTTAAGCAATCCATTAAGTCATCCATTCTTGGTAAAGGAAATATGTACCTAATGGTGATCTTGTTGATGGCCCTCGAGTCTGTGCACATTCTCCATCCTCCATCTTTCTTTGGGCTTAACACAGTTGGTACTGCGCATGGGCTCAACCTTTCTCTTACTAAACCCTTATCTAGCAATTCTTGGACTTGGTTTCTCACCTCCTCATTCTCCCGAGGTGTTAATCTGTACGTTGCCTTGTTTGGTAGGCTTGCTTCTGGTATCAAGTCGATATGATGACTGATACTCCTGATGGGCGACAATGAGTTTGGCAGCTCATCCACCACTATATCCATAAAATTATCCAGCAACTCCTGAACTTCTTTAGGTAAAACATCCATTGATGTACTCATGAGGATGACTTTGGTCTTCCTCACCACAACAAACTGCATCTCCTGTTCTCCCTTGACTTCTTTCAAGAGTTCCTTCCCACTCATAAGAAGTATGCTTGTGTTGGCTTCCTCCTTCGCTTTCTTCTCCTCCATTGGCAACAACATATGCGTTCTACCATTTTTTTCCAATGTGTATGTATTCTTCCTTCCATCATGGATGACATTTCTGTCAAACTGCCATGGCCTTCCCAACAAAATGTGACATACATCCATGGGAATCACATCACATGGGATTTCATCTTTATATCCTCCTATTTTAATTTCAACTAGGCATTGTTTGGTAATCATTACCTGGTGTCCTTTTTGTAGCCATGAGACCTTGTATGGCCTTGGATGTGCAGTAGTCTTCAGCTCCAATTTCTCCACCATCTCTGTGGATACTATATTGTCAGTACTCCCACTTTCAATGATCACCTTGCAGACTCTATCCTTGGTCTTGCAAGTTGTCCTGAAGAGATTGTTTCTCCTCACCTGCTCTTCAATTTCTGCCTCTGGTTTCAGGAGAACTTTTCTCAACATCAGGGATGCTCCATCCTATGCTCCTTCTACCTCAACATCTCTTCACTGTGCTTATTAAATGTGAGCTTCTCCTCCTTCCTTCTTCTTCTTGGGACATTCCCAAGACATGTGCCTGATTTTTCCACAGCTATAGCACCTTACTCCTCCTCTGCCTCTTCCTCTAGAAGAGTTTCTTCCACCATTTTGTCTTCCTCGTGAACTTCCTCCTCATTCATAATGATTGTGGGGTTTCTTATCCTCCTCCTTAGAATGATGTGCTCTGTCTCAGTTAAATCCCTTGTTCTTGCTTGGGACCGAGCTTTTACCTCTTCCTCGCTAGTTTTGTTTTCTGGCCAGCTTCTCTTCTAGCTTCAGTGCAAACTGATAAGCCTCTTCCATAGTCCTTATTGACATCATTCTCATCTCATCCTGGACTTCATATCTCAAGCCATTCATATACCTGGTGACTTTTTGATGCAGACCCCTGAACCCTTAGTTCAAGGTCCACACAGGATCGTTCTAATCTGCCCTTTTAGTCTAACAGAATCTGTGGGTTCCCCTCGGGAATCACCCTTCACACACAAGAGGTCCTTATGGGTGTGCACGCATGATAAAAAACATGAAGCATCAACCCCAATATCCTGATCTGAAATAGGATCACACTTTTCTCAACTTTTGGACTTCGGGTTTCGCAGTTTCGCGATTCCTGTCGTTGAGACTTTTATCTCTACAACTTCCGAAACCCGAATTGGTTAAGAAGGTTGACTCTGCCCATTTGACAAGGACACACCACTTATCTACTCAACCACCTCCTACCTTTGATGTAGACTTCTTCCACTTGTCACTCTTTCGGGTTTTCGGGACTCTCGCTCCCAAAGCGCTACATTCTTCGTCTCCCGACTCCCGAATGGCCGAAATCTTAAAACTCCACATCACTTCTTATCGCAACTCGCAACTTTGGGACATTCACTTCACTATCCTTGACTCCTTGTCATTTAGATCCCTGAAATGCCAAAATGATTCGACAGCTTGTGCAAAGCACGATCAACAGTCTACGTTGATTCTGGATACTACGCCGTATCTCTCTTGAGCTTATATTTGGAAAAATGCTCACCATAACTCCCCTTTCTCCTCTGCAAGATCTGACGGCTCTCTGGACTTTGTGAATTCTCCACGAAGAATCCTGACCGTCCATCTCTTTCTTGATAACTCCTGCAAATGAGCAAGATATTCCTTCGCGGAACCTGACTTCTGCGAGACGTCTCTAATCTCTGCCTCTTCTCGATCACTTCCAAAGTACTAACCCTTCCTGAGGTTTATTTGCAACTTAGAAGACTCTATCCCTCCTGAACTTACTTGAAAATCCTCAAGCACTCTGAGGATAACTCCTGCGCGCACTCCTTGCGGCACTTCTTCAAATACTCCTAAGTATTTTAATTCCTCGACTCTGTGCAACTCTGCGACAACAGTCCTTCAACAATTCCACTCAGGTTGTAAATTCTGAGACTTCACTCGGCCTACGCACACCTTGCACAACCCCTGTGCTTAACTTTCACTTCTGCGAGAGTGAGAATAACTGCATCCCTTCTGAGCTGTCAGAGATGAACTCTGAACTCATCAACGCATTCCTTACGGATGCTCCACTGCACTCCTTGCAAAAATTCTTGCTCAAATAGGGAAACAATTAAAACTCATTCCTTACTCTCCCTCTCTCAGATTTCAGACATAATCATGAAATCATATACACACAGCATGTAAAACAAATGCATAACAGAGAGTAAACAACCATAAGCATATCATTCAGCATGCATACACAAAAAGCACCATAACACCATGAGTCTGAATCAAAGCTCCTTCTATTTATTCAAACCTCTGTGCATGGGTTCTTCTCTACACAGCTCTCTGCTTCTCCTCTCTATGCTCAATAAGACCTCTTGATAATAATCCTACAAATGATACAAGATGAGGGTGTCTATAGTCGGTTTTCCCTCCTATGCTCTAAACTGTCTAATCTGAATTCAAACCTACGTACTTACATTAATTATGCATAAATGCATCTATCTACTACAAACGAGAGCGAATCGCTCAAGGTCTGTTTACAATCAAGAAGTACACCCCTTCTTAACTACTTCATCTAAGTTTGGCACATTCTACTTCAAAAACAATTTAAACACTTTTGATCATGTGCCAAAATGCGTTGGCATTGTCTCACGCTTGCTTGTTGTTGACAATGTTCTTGCATCATACTCCCTCCCTTGAAAATTTTCATGGGCTCTTGTCCATGAGCTCTCGCACAGTTTGTCCATGCTTCTGAATTTCTGCTTCATTTTCCTAGCTGGCATCTTCAACTGGATGTCCCTTCCACTTGACCAAGTATTCAAAATATCCCTTCCTCCTGGTCCTCTTACTAACTCTTTTGTCCAGTATGGTTTCCATCTGTGGTTTCTCTGCAACTGGCATCTGTTTAGTCCACTGAACCTATGGTTGTTCATTACCTGCTCTTGCTTCCTCAGCTTTATAAGGGTACAGATCTGAGATATTGAATATTGGTGAAATTCTGATCCCCTCAAGTAATTCAATCTCGTAAGCATTTGCCCCAAATTTCCTTATGATCTTGCACGGTCCAATTTTCTTCATTTTCAATTTATTATATGTCTCCCTTGGGAACCTTTCCTTTCTTAAGTGCACAAGAACCAAATCACCAACTTCGAACTGAAGTTCTCTCCTGTTTTGATCTACTCTTCGTTTATACTCTTAGCTTGAGTTCTGCAATCGTTCCTTCACCTGGCTGTGAAGTTCCTTCATCGCCTCTGCGAAATCTTCTTCACTAGCACTCCTAGTCGCATTATGTTCTGAATCTCTCAATTTAGAAATTCCTCTTGGCTGCATGCCATAAACAATTTGGAACAGACTCTGCCCTATGCTCCTATTAAATGAATCGTTATAAGCAAATTCTGCCTGTGGCAGAATGTTTTCCCACTGACTGTGATGTTCAGTCACCAGGCTCCTTAGTAAATCTCCCAAACTCCTGTTCACAACTTCTATCTGTCCATCCATCTGAGTATGATAAGCTAAACTGAATGACAAGTTTGTTCCCATCTTTTTCCATAAGGTTCTCCAGAAGTGTCCCATGAACTTGGTGTCTCGATCCGAAACTATGCTCCTTGGTAAGCCGTGAAGTTGAATGAATTCTTTGAAAAATAGATTCGCAATATGAGTTGCGTCACTGGTTTTCTGACATGGTATAAAGTGTGCCATCTTCAAAAATCTGTGTACCACCACAAAGATTGAATCAAACCCTCTTTGTGTTTTCGGTAACCCCAATACAAAATCCATGCTCACTGCATCCCATGACCTTTCTGGTATGGGAAATGGTTGATATAATCCTACATTCTTCCTCTTTCCTTTTGAATGATAGCAAATTTTGCATCTCTCTACAAATTGTTTGACATCATTCCTCATTCTCGGCAAAAAATATGACTCGTTTAACTTTGAGAACGTCTTGTCATGACTGAAATGTCTGGCCAATCCTCCACTATGTTTCTACTTCAACAAATTCTCCCTCATGGAGCATTTTGGAATACAAAGTTGATTACCTTTAAACAATAATCCTTCTTGGATCATGTATTCTATCCATTGACTTTTGTCCTTGAGAACTGGATTCTTAGATGCTTCATACGCCTCTTTTAAGTCTAAATCATCTCTGTACATGTTCCTAAGATCATCAAAACCCAATGTTTTGATTCTGAACTCCTGCATAATCAAACACTTCCTGCTCAAAGCATCAACAACCTTGTTAGCAGTTCCAGAAATATGTTTAATTACAAAAGTAAAATTTTGCATATATTTGACCCATTTAACATGTCTCTGATTCAATTTCTTCTATTGAATAACAAATTTCAAAGCATTATTGTCATTGTACAAGACAAACTCCTTGGGGATTAAGTAATGTCTCCATTCTTTCAATGCTTGAATAATAGCATAGAACTCCTTGTCATACGTGGAGTATTTCATTTTGGCTTCATTCAGCTTCTCGCTGAAGTATGCTATCAGCATGTCTTCTTGGCTTAAGACTTCCCCTATTACAAATCCACTCGCATCACATTTTACTTGAAATGTCTTCTTGAAATTAAGCAACACCAGAATTGGTTGTTCTGTGATTTTCCTTTTCAGTAAATTAAAACTTTTCTCAACTTCTTCTTTCCAGTGAAAAGACTTGTGTCTCTTCTTCACCATGTCCATCATCGATGCGCTAATTCCACTAAAATTCCTAATGAACTTCTTGTAGAAACTAGCCAATCCGTGAAAGCTTCGAACTTCAAAGATACTCTTTGGCGACGGCCAATTCTTAATTACCTCCACCTTATCTGGGTCCATTCTCAACTTATCTGCAGAGATAACAAACCCCAAATAAGTGAGATTTGTCTTCATGAATGAGGATTTCTTCATATTAATCAACAACTTCTCTTGCTGTAACTTCTTCATAACTGTAGCCAAATGTTTCATATGCTCTGCCTCTATTTTACTAAAAAACAGTATGTCATCAAGGTACACAATGACAAATTTTCCGATGAAATCCTTCAGGACCTCATTCATCAACCTCATGAAAGTGCTCGGCATGTTTGTTAGGACAAATGGCATAACAAGCCATTCATATAATTCCTCATTGGTTTTGAAGGTTGTCTTCCATTCATCTCCTTCCCTCATACGAATTTGGTGATAACCACTCTTCAGGTCAATTTTTGAAAAAAAATTGGCCCCACTTAAGCAATCCACCAAATCATCCATCCTTGGTAACGGAAATCTATACTTGATGGTAATATTGTTAATCACCCTCGAGTCAGTAAACATCCTCTAGCCTTCGTCTTTCTTTGGGCTAAGCATTGTCGGAACAACACACAGACTCAAACTTTCTCTGACTAAACCCTTGTTCATCAAATCCTAGACTTGTCTCTTGACCTCTTCATTCTCCTGTGGCATCAATCTATACGCTTCTTTGTTTGGTAAACTAGCTCCAGGTATGAGGTCAATATGGTGACTTATACTTCTGATTGGTGTCAATGAACAAGGTAGTTCGTCCACTACTATGTCAACAAACTCCTCCAACAACTTTTGGATTTCTTCTAGTAAATCATCCACCCTTGTACTAGTTAAGATAATTCTATGCTTTCTAACCACAATAAATTGTGTGTCTTCTTTCTTCTTAACCTTTGTAATAAGTTCCTTCCCAATCATGAGAAGTACAGTGTTGCTTACCTTAGGTTTTACTTCCTTGTGCTTAATCAACAAGAACATGTGAGTTCTCCCATTCTTCTCCAGGGTATAAGTGTTCTTTCTCCCATCATGAATCACATTCCTATCATATTTCCATGGTCTACCCAACAATAGATGACAAACATCCATGGGAATGACATCACACAATATTTCATCCTTATACCTACCTATTTTAAATTCAACTAAACATTTTTTAGTGACATTTACCTGATGTTCTTTTTGTAACCATGAAACTCTGTATGGGCTTGTATGTTCAATCATTTCCAGCTTCAGATTTTCTACCATCTCTGTAGAAATGAGATTATTTGTACTGCCACTATCCATAATGACCTTGCATGCCCAGTCTTTGGTCTTACAAGCAGTCTAAAAAATTTTGTTCCTTTGGAGTGGATTCTCCACCTCCTTCTTCGGCGTTAAGAGAACCTTCCTCATCATCGGTGATCTTCCGCCTTCAACATCTTCTGCCTCAACATTCCGCCTTTGTGTTTCGACAATGTGAGTTTCACCACCTTCTTTCTTTTTATCTGGACATTCGTAAGATTTGTGTCCATTTTTCCTGCATGTGAAGCATTTTACCACTCCACCTCTTCCTCTAGCACGAGGAAAAGTGTTGTCATCAACATACTGTCCTCTCTGTGAGCTTCCACCTCTCTCAGTCTGAGTTTGAGGCTTCTTCCACTCTTCTTTAGGTTTCTGAGTCCTATCTTGGGAAACTATTTTTCCTCTAGGTTGGCTTCTTCCTCGGCCTCTCTGACCTTGCTTTCGACTCAGCTTCTCTTCCGCTTTTAGAGACATCTAATAAGCATCTTCCACTGTTTGGATGGTCGTCATGCTCATCTCATCCTGAATGTCATATCGCAGACCATTCATGTACCTGGCAACCTTCTCATCATCGCTTTCCCGATGACCTGCCCTGATGTTCAGCTTGTAGAATTCTTCAGTGTACTCCTTCACTGACATCATCTTCTGTCTCAAATTCTGCATTCTTCGGAACAGAGAAATTTGATAATCCCTGGGAACGAATTTTGCTTTCATCTTTGCAACCATCCTGTCCCAACTTTTGATTTTCTACTTTCCTTTGTAGTGTCTGTCAGCTTGTATTTCATCCCACCACAATGTTGTTGGGTATGTGTTATATTCTTTGCACAAGTAGTAGTGTTTGAGCGCCTGCGTAGGGGGGTTCGGGGGCAGCGCCCCCGAAATTTTTTTTTTGGGTCGACATATTTTCGCCGGTTTCGGGCCGACATATTTCCGGGACGACATATTTCCGGGACCACATGATATTAGGTGGTTTTTCGGCACATGGTTTTTTGCCGATGGTTTTCTATTTCCGGTTAAGGAATTAGGGTTTTGGACTAATCCAGGTCATTGGGTTAGGG
>SNQJ01S0032636.1:132727-163986 GCA_010110895.2 Picea sitchensis
TAAGAGATGCATGACCTCATGATTAGGATATTCTGATTCTGGAGCCGAAATGGCTCTTCTGGTTCTGAACTGGAACCCTTCGAAGGAATACCCAGGTCCCTTACAAAAAATCTGTTGGATTTTTTGGGCACCAAGTGTGAGCTCCCACAGCACGCGACCAAGGGTTGTGACCTTGCACCGAGCTGAAAAGGTTCTTATCGAGGACTGGGACTTCACAAGTTGAGCATCTTGTCTCTTGGTCCCTCGAACCTCCAGTAGACAAAATGATGAAGTGTCGAAATGTCTTGGTGCTTGTCTCTTCTGGATTTTGCGTTTTGTGAAATTAGGATGCAAGGGGTGTCCTTTCTCTCTAGAACCTTCGGTCACCGAAAAGACGAAATGCCAAAATGGTTTGGTGCTTTCTCTTTCGGGATTTCACGTTTCATGAAATAGGGATGCAAGGGGTATCCTTGCACCTTAGGATCTTCGATTGTTGAAGTACTGAAATGCCAAATGGTTCGACGCTTTCTTTTTTTGGGGATTTCATGTTTCACGAAATCAGGGCGCAAGGGATGTCCTTGCTCCTTAGAACCTCTGGTCGTCGAAAAGCCGAAATGCCCGATGTCTATCAATTTCGGGATTTCACGATTCACGAAATCAGGATTCAAGGGGTATCCTTGCACCTTAGGATCTTCGGTCATCGAAAATCTGAAATGTCGAAATGCCAAAACGCCAAAATGCCTTGGCATTCGATCAACAGCTCACAATAACCCATGTTATCGACGGCTCGCGTCGACCCGCGATTTCACGATTTGGGGTTCTAAAGGACAAGAACCTCTGTCTTTTCACCTCTCGGTACCCAAAGTCCTGAAATGAACCAACGATCCAGATCGTCCTGTGAATGACGACCCTAATCAAATCGCAACTTCGTGATTTCACGATTCGGGTTCTGAAGGACAAGAACCTCTGCCTTTCCATCTCCCGATACCCGAAGTCCCGAAATGAACGTCGAGAAACTCTCATCATTAATCTCCTCACAGCTCCACCTGGTCCAATAGCCTGTGGGATTTCGGTGTTCCTCCTCAAGGATTCTCCACCATCCGTTCAGATTTCTGAACTCTCCTCTTGGATCTAAGTAGGCTTAAAGCCTGTGCTCCTTCCTTCAATCGGATGGTCTGCGAAGATTTCCACCATGATCCAATGGCCTACGGGGTTCTTCCTCTTGAGCTTTTACTCGACTTCGACTTAGAAGATTTCTAAGTCTGCGAAGACTCGGTCTTCACTCCTTTCAGGAAATGAGTTCCTGAATCCGCGGTGTTTTCTCTCTCTGGCTCGATGCACTCCTTATAGAGCTCTCGGTGAAGAGAAAATAGTTCCACAACATTTCCCTTTAGCTTGATGCACACTTTGCTGAGCTCCTAATGAAGAGAAACAATTGAAACTAGAAAAATTCATAGTTCCATTCACTTGCTTATAAAACAGA
The DNA here is from genome assembly GCA_010110895.2 of Picea sitchensis. NCBI lineage: Eukaryota > Viridiplantae > Streptophyta > Pinopsida > Pinales > Pinaceae > Picea > Picea sitchensis. The sequence continues at coordinate 134,190 of SNQJ01S0032636.1, forward strand.
AAGTAACAGGAAAATACACACAGTCCAAGCACAACACCTTTGGATCAATTTTCAATTATGTTTTATTCATCAATGCCCACTGGATACATAACACATACAAATTACAGTAACTCAAAACTAAGATTTTCTTCTCTGACGTAGTTCTCTCACATATGACTTCTCTTCCTCCCTACTTACTTGCCGCTCACTGGCTTACAAACTTTTTACGTAAATCAAAATATCCCTAGCGTTTCCCCTGGCTACTGCCTACTATAAAACTTATCCTACGCTACCTAAGATTGATCTCTTTCTAGAGACGAAGTGGAAACTTCTGCTTTGTTTTACAATTTCAAAAACATGCTTCAAATGGAAAACCCGACATCGGTTCAGGCGTGTCTCCAAAGGTGAATTTTGGCGTTGAGTGAAGGCGGATCCCAAAATCAGTTGAACTACCACGTTTGAAGTTCCAGGAGAACTCTCACATGTTGGGTGGTCCCACCTCTATGCGCTTTCCAATTATTCTCCTGCATCATCCCTTAACATTATAGCTAACCCTTGTCCCTTAACTAGCTTGGTAGGCATGATTTCTAATCATACTCATAAATCCTAGATACCCATTTCCCTATGATACCTAAACAATATTGTTGCACCAAGATATATTTCACTATTGGGTGGGGCACATAAGCAATGATTCTAGAATACCCCACATAACCTTTGTAATGCTTCAAGGACTAAACTAGAGTGTACACTTGTTTCTAGATATTAGTGTATTTCAACTTTGCATCTCTCAATGTCTTTCTCATGAAAACTATGGGTTTTTTCAGGTTCCAAACATTCTTTTTGAATAACACTCTTGCAATTGTATCCTTTTAATCATCAAGATTATCCAACACCAGTGTTGTTGCAATGGATTCCTTAGTCCTTCAAAATGACTTCATGCTTTCATTATCCCATTTGAAACCTCGATCCATTTTAAATAAATTTGAGATGGTTTTCATGATCTTAGAAAATTTAGGAGTAAGCCTCCTAATGAAGTTTATATGACCAAATAATGATTGCATTTATTTCTTTCTTAAGGGTAAGGGAACCTATCGAATTGCTTGAACCCATTTAGGATCAATTCTAATGCCCTCTTTAGACCTCAAAATTTCTCTAATGTAAACCCCTCCTAAGGAAAATAATACTTAAAATACTAAAATAAGAGTTATGAATTTTCAAAGGGAAAGATAAAAAACTACTTTCTTTATTGTATTTTTGACTTATCTATGTACAAATTTACTCAAATTTCAAGTGTAAGCACTCATTGTATGCAAACATAAATTCTACATCCAATGAGCACCACTTTGCATACATTTGATACACCCACAATACAATTGAATATCTTAGAAGAGTACAATTGATGTGTCAAATTGTGCATTGTGATATGAGTAACATATGGTCCTATTCCTTGGATAAGCTTGAAAGTGTAGATCAAAGTGATGAGAATTCATTGATGGATAAATAAGCATTAACAATTGTTGTTATGTTGAAGAATATGAAATCTATTTATTATGTTATAACATCTACAATTTGAATATATGCAACATAGAAATGGCAAGTATAAAGCACTTCATATGTGGAGAAATGACATACTTTACAAATCTCAGATAATGTGATTTTATGAGAAATGATCGATGGACAAGATGTCATGTTCAAGTTGCTTGAATAGTAATTATGACATATGATTTGAGGCATATGTCTTGCTTGTACTTGTTGTGCATTGGGGAAGACAAGGATATGAAAGATGAGATGAAAGAGATCTATAATTCCATAGAGATATTGCAAAGGATCGAATGGATCTAAGACATTTTCTCCCGAGCCACAAAATGGAATTTTTTGTGATTATGTAGACAAAACATTATGAAGAACATTGGCTTATCCTAAAAGAAAATTTTACTACATATACGCCTCTTTTAATATTATGATCTTGGGTGAATGATGACCTGTGTGTCTATTATGATGGGAGTGATGAGTTTGATGACAAGGTGAAATATCGAAGCCAATGTTTAGTATTCCCACAACTAAGGGAAAAATAAAAGAGTAGATCAAATTTGTTTCAGAGGTCTATAGCTCGATCCCAGAAAGTTCTTTGATCAATGATTCATGGGTTTTGAATCTTATCGCATGAGGAAGAGGAATTTTTTGACATTTCCATTTATCAGATGTTGGTGAAAGGAAGGATGCTAATTTGATATTCTTATGGTCAAACTATAAGTTCAAATATTGTTTTGATATGATCAAGTCACAAATTTGGTCATTACTACTTGTGTGATAGAAAGCATCCAACAATCTTTGCACAAGTGGAAAGGAGGGTTTGGTTAATTCAAATTGATTAATGTATTTGATGAACATATCATGGACACAAAAATCAAATGGTAATGGTTTTGGAAATCATTAAAAATAATTAATTATGTATGAAGATTCACAATTATGTTTTAATGGTCACAAGGGTTCATAGTAAACTCATTGGACACAATCTGTTAAAAATATAAATTGGTTCATATCCTCATTGAAAAGGAGATGAAGATGGGTTCAAGATCGATGTTGTTCGACAACCCAAGTTTTTAAACCCATGGTCAATCTATATGTTGTTTTTTGAAAATAGATTGTAGAAATTTTGTCATGTCATGGAAATACATTAAATTCATGAATTTGGTTGGAAGAATCAAAATGTAAGGATATTTAATATGGCCAACTAATGACATAATTTGAGTCTATGTTGGAACTGGCAATTTTGACATTAGATAAATCTTTTTGAAATTGTTTGTAGAACTAAAAATATCATGAACAAGATATAAAGTAGTTAGAATACAAACTCTCGATCAAGTGTACTGAGAGGAAGAATTTGATAGAGATGATGTAGCGAAAAAATATGAAAGAAGAAGACAACTAGAAGAAAAAACAAGGAAAACTCTTAGGCATGGACACAACAACAAATCAACAATGAAGAAATAGAATACCGAAGCAAGCAAAGACAAATAAAGGCACACATAAAAGTGAAAGAAACCGAAGTGAATCCATGGAAATTGAAATCCCTAATAAATTTGATTTCTTCTTTTGATAATGTTTTGATGATGGGAAAGAAGATGATCATGGTCCTATGTATATAAAAGGTCTATATTAGCCTCAATGAAAATGTAATTCAATTGTAGGTATTTTAGACAAATGATGATGCAATATGTAATTGTTATTATGGTTATAAGACTTGTTGAAGCAAGCATGCCCTTATTTTTGATGGTTTGTGGTAAATAAAAAACCACTTGGCATAATGAATGGTTCATCGTAAGTTGAAAATTACTTAAAATTTCAAAATTGTAATGTTTTAGGGTAACCTACAAAAATTCAAGATGTGGTTAAGGGTAAACCAAAGAAAACCTAGGATGATGATTGCTGATGATAAAGGGGAAGTGGAAAATGGTAATGTAAAGGTTTGTGATTGGAGAATCATTAATGAACCATGTATGAGAAGAATGTCCAAGAGAACCAACTAATATATCAGATATTGACCCATGTATTCCATTGGATGGTGACTTCTTTACATGGACTTTGACAAAAATGATGTTTATATTTTGAAGGTACAAGGTCTAGTTAAAAGAAATCCAAAAGATGAAGGATGAAAAACATTGGAGATGGAAATTATAGAAGAAGAAGATGAAGATTGGATTGGTTGAAGAGACAGAAGACAATGATTGAATATTGAAATCATGACTATTCATTGAGAGGAAGTTTCAAAGATTAAATCCTACTTTTAGATTGATAACGTCTACATTATATGAATTAGACCACACACAATGTCTATGTAAAAATTAAAGATGATGAAAACATGAAAAGTTAAGAATGAGAATTTCATGGAATCGATAGTTATGGTCACGAATTTTATAAAGGGGACTAGTATACAATTGTAACACCCATGAATAATGAATAACTGAATATAATTCTCCTTTTAAGAGCTTATTGAATGAAAACACCAAACTTTAACTTACTTGATATATGATTGAGCATATTTATTGCTAAATCTTAAAACCCAACATTAATTGAGTATATGTTCAAGTATTGTTATAAACGAATGGTTATCTCATTCCATAAATATGTATTATATATCATTAAATGATATTAAATTACTAGGAAATATAACTCTTCTTAAACTATAATTTTTTAAAGTACTTTGCACCTATAGGGCTTGCTCATGAGTATTTACTCTACACAATGTTGATTTTCAAATAGGATAGGTTACGCATTAAGTTTATTCCATTTTATCATTCAACCATAACAATAAATGTTTCAGCAATCAAGATCACAAGAATAAGCACCATGCACAAGACCACAAAATGTATCCTGGGAAACACTTCTCAACAAGGGAAGAAAACCCAGCCAAATCCTTTGCTATATTATTCAAGAGAAATACCTTCACCTCCAAGAAATACCTAGCACACAAGAGGGTGCTTAAACCCTAGAACTCTAGCACCCAAGAGAGGTGCACACCTTTTGCCAAAGAAGTGTGTTTGCTGAAATTTCCAAACTCACAAGTAAGATATGATTCTACAATGGAGAATCATCTCTTACTTATATTAGACTTGACCAATCAACAAAGGCGTCTATTGGCTCAACAAGGCCGACCTCTCTAAGTCACTTTATAATATATTATTATTATTATTATTATTATTATTATTATTATTATTATTAATTATCTTTTACATTTATTATTAATCACATTAAGGTGGGGCCGACCTGTACCCTTTATATAACAATTAGGGTTACAGGAAGATCTGACTCTTGAACAACATATAACAAAGGATCAGATACACCCACTAGTGCTCATCCACTAGGGGCACATCCATGGGGATGTCATAGCTCTGATTCACTGCATTACATAGAAGAACTAGATCTTCACATGTTCACATGTGCTTGTCCATAGACACGTCCACTCTACAGAACTGCTTTCCCACTACCACCGACAGGAGAATCATATGGAGTCTTCTCATCAACTCTTTTGCATAGAGGAGGCTAATACATCATCTTCATTTATGTTCTCATGATGATGCACCCAACACTTTCGGATTTCAAACGTTCACCTTATGATCATCCACAGGCACGTCCTAACTCAATAGATCACTTTTCCACTGGATAATCATCTGGAGTTCTTCTCAACTCTCTGAATGGAGGAGATCATCTCTACGTTCCTAGCTCTGTCTCATGCAGGAACCATGTACCCTTCTTAGGGGCTTTCTCTCAAGTTTGTAAGCTAAGAGAAAGACTTCCATAATTGTTATGTTCCACATATCACAGGTTTGTAACCTGGAGGATGTATCCCATAGATGCATTCATCAACACTCCCTTTCAGCTAGTGAGGCATTCTTTATCATGTCAAGTCTCACACAGATGTATTTTGAATTTTTTCTTGGCTAGAGTTATCGACACTCCATTTCAACTAGGAAGCCATTCTTCATGAATTTAAGTTGGTGAAGATATCTACAATATTCTCATGTGTAGGAAGGTATTGCATGTGTACGATTTTCCTCTGGTTCATATCTCTGAAATAAGGATATTTCATATTATCGTATTTCAATCCATCGGGAAACACTGGGTTCTCAAGGAGCTTTACTCACGACTTTTGGTTATCATCATAGGATCCATCTCATGGTCAAGTAAATCTGTCAGAAGATTGTGAAGCCACATTGCTTCACACACTTGATGCTTATATACTCTGCCTCTATGGTACTCAAGGCTACATAGTTTTGTTTCCTCCTGCATTAGGAAACCATGAAAAACTTCACGATAGAACATCAGTTGGATGTGATTTTCAGGTTCACTGTACTTTCTACTCAATCTGAATCGACATATCCTACAAACTCAAGTTTATATTGGAGGCATATATTAGGTCATATCCAACTATGCCTCGTATATATCTCAATACATGTTTTGTTGTTTGTCTAGTGAAATGACTAGGCACATTCACTGCATGGTATGAATCAAGTCTGGTGTTAACCAGATACATTCTGATCCAAACAGTTGTGGATCAGTCTCGTCTGAATCATCATCAATCTTCTTCTTTAAATCCAACACGATGGATTTTTCATTCTGTTATACTAATATACTTTAATATTTTCATTGTAAATTTTTTTTGACTCAGGAAAATCTTATAGGTCATCTGTCATACTTCTTGTCCCAAGAAGTAGTGAATCATACTCAGATTCTTTATCTCACATTCAGAATTCAAGGATTACTTGTAACAACAACGATTTCTGAATAATTCATCAGGATCAAGCTCTCGTCACCAATACAATAATGATATAGGTTTGGATCAACAACACTCTTGCTGAAATCCAAATTTATGAAGAATATATCTATCTGATATAGTTTCCAACTCATGGATGGAGGTACGGATGGAAGTGTATCGGGTTCACTGGATCAAGTGTCTCATCATAGACAACTCCCTCTATTTGTGAGAAACTTCTGGCTATAGATCTCGTTTTGTATTTCTTAACACTTTCATCAGTTGAATGCTTGATCATATAGATCCACCTGGAAGTTACCACAGACTTCCCTTTCTGGTCCCTGAATAATATCTTATGCATCATTCTTTTAAGATATATTGGTATTCTTCTGTTATGGCATCTTGCTATACCGATTCTCTTGTTTCTTATCTAAGACAAGGTGTCTCGGCATCAATGAAGTGGATCATGACTGAAGTATAGCTCAAAAATCTATTTTTCTTTCTTAGAATGTACCTTGAGAGGCTTGTATGTTTCTCTGCCTCTTGCAGAGTGAATCTAGGTAGGAATTTTATGCCCTACTGCAATATCTCCGAACATATCAACTAGAGAAACTAGATAACCTAGAGTAATGACTGTCTCCCTCTGAATTGCTGAAGGGGGAGAAGGTGTTGTCTCACTGTCAATCTCCATCTGAGATTCTCCGGGTCTTTGAAAAATTGTCTCTTCTTCAAGGACAACGTCTCTGCTTGTCTCAATCTGTCTCTGACTAGGTATGTCTTTGAAGATTCACTGTATCCTTTCTTCCTAAAGGATCTATCTTGGACTTCTTCTCTTTGGGTACATGAAAATACAATGGGTACCAAAATAAACTGTAATGCTTAATCTCAGGCTTCATTCCGGTGAAGACTTCTTCAAGAGTTATGTTTTTTTCTTTTTCAAAGTCTGGTGAAGACTCTTGTTCTACATATATATTGTGTCATGCACGCTTCTTCCCATGGATTCATAGAAATATGTTGATCATGCTTTGTAGTATTGGTTGTCTCAATGATGGTTCTATTCTTCTTCTTTCTCAAATGGTTTTGGCTCCTTCTAAGTCAAGTGTCTCCCTCTGAAGGATAAGCATATTTTTTTTTTGTTAACCTATCTGGAACAAGAAAACAAAAAGAACCAACACAAGAATATATCCTAAAGGATAATAGTGAGTATATCTCTAGAATCAAAACATTTTAAGGAATATTGTAACAACTACGACACCTACTTGTAATGTAGAATTTTTTTAGAAATATAGGTTAGAGGAATGACAATTACACCAATCAAACCTGGAGTCTTTACTTTGAGTGTGTTGTTTCTCTAAATGCACTGAGATCCATCTAGATCCATGACTTTAGTAAAGGTTCCTTCCTCCTGCAAATTCACTCATGACAATGATACAAATAATATATACAAGTGCATACCCAAGGATGCTGATATGATTTCTTCAATGGCTCTTCGGCTGATCTCTATCCTCTGATATCTTTATGAATAATACAGTCACGGTGTCACCTTTTTTCATATTTGTTATTTTGAAGTTGGCCCTTCAATGTAAGGGCTTGAGTAGGTGATTGACTCCCTTGTCCTGACGTCATATTCCTTCCATTCATTGATAGTTGTCTTTGGTAAACCCTTTACCCCCAATAAGTCTTCTTGTCTTTCAAGAAATTTTAAGTTTGCTTGATTCATCAAGCTTCTCTTCCATCATAGTTTTTGTTCATCATAATTTTAGATTCTTCACAACCCTTTGTCAATTAGGCTAGAAAACCTAACGGCTAGGCTAGGCTAGAAAACCTAATGGCTAGGTTAGGCTAGTACATTTAGGTTTTATTGGACTTATGAATGCCAAAAATAATCCTTTGAAAGATAGGAGAACACTGATGCACTGAAGAGCTCCTTCAATGAGTTTACATAAACCCTAATTCTGAAATTTCTGCAAAAATTAGCGAAACCCTAGAAACCCTAGGGCCAAAAATTCAAAATGCTTAGAATGTCACTTTAAGAGTCTCTGGAGATGTGTTGGAAGAGGTTGTACTCTTCTATGCCAAAAGTATCCCTAGCATCCAAGTTTTAAGGGGCTGAAACACCCAAAAGAAGAGGGTCGTACGAATTTTCTGGAAACCCTAGGAGGGTCATACAGTTCTGTAGAAGAGGAGGGATGACTGGTAAAAGATGAGACTTGGTAGAAGCTTGTGCAATGGGTTCTTTCAAGACCTATGCTTTGATACCATGTTGATTTTCCAATAGGATAGGTGAAGTATGAAGTTTATTCCATTTTATCATTTAACCATAACCATAAATGTTGCAGCAATCAAGATCACAAGAAGAAGCACCATGCACAAGAACACAAAATGTATCCTTGGAAACCCTTCTCAACAAGGGAAGAAAACCCAACCAAATCCTTTTCTATATTCTTGAAGAGAAATACCTTCACCTCCAAGAAAGACCTAGCACACAAGAGGGTGCTTAAACCCTAGAACTCTAGCGCCCAAGAGAGGTGTGCACCTTTTGCCAAAGAAGTGTGTTTGCTGAAATTTCCAAACTCACAAGTAAGATATGATTCTACAATGGAGAATCGTCTCTTACTTATATTAGACTTGACCAATCAACAAAAGTGTCTATTGGATCAACAGGGCCAACCTCTCTAAGTCACTTTATAATATATTATTATTATTAGTAGTAGTAGTAGTAGTATTAGTATTAGTATTAGTATTAGTATTAATATTAATATTAATTATCTTTTACATTTATTATTAATCTCATTATGGTGGGGCCAACCTCTACCCTTTATATAACAATTAGGGTTACATGCATTTATGACTCTTGAACAGCATATAGCAAAGGATTTGATACACCCACTAGTGCTCATCCACTAGGGGCACATCCATGGGGATGTCATATCTCAGATTCACTGCATTACACAAAAGAACCAGGTCGTCACACGTTCACCTGTGCTCGTCCACAGGCACGTCCACTCTATAGATCTGCTTTCCCACTGCCACTGACAAGAGAATCATTTGGAGTCTTCTCGTCAACTCTGCTGCTCCAAGGAGGCTAATACATCATCTTCATTTCTGTTCTCATGACGATGCACCTAACACTTTGGGATTTCATACGTTCACCTTGTGCTCAACCACAAGAACGTCCTAACTCAACAAATCTCTTTTACAATCGATAATCATCTGGATTTCTTCTCAACTCTTTGAATGGAGGAGGTCATCTCTACGTTCCCAGCTCTGTCTCAGGAAGGAACCATCTACCCTTCTTAGGGGCTTTCTCTCAGGTTTGTAAACTGAGAGAAAGACTTCCATAGCTACTATGTTCCACATCTCACAGGTTTGTAAGATGGAGGATGTCTCCCATAGATGCATTCATTAACACACAAGACTACAAGTCTATAATGTTAACCTACAACATCACAACATCTACTCAATTCATTTATACCAATAATAGATTACTCGATGTTGAGAAATAATATGATATTTCATAGTCTTTATTATGTGGGATTTTGTTGAATGCGTTCTCTAGTATAATTTTGTTGGATGCATTCTCTAATTCAATGTTCATTTTTATTGAGAATTAGATAAGTTCCCTTAATACATTTCACAATGTGATCACTCACGCTTCTAGAATTGATGTTTCATATATCCATATTACAACTCTTGACTATGTTGCCAAAGATATTTTTTGTTTAAATATGTTTAATACCACTTTCATGTAATCCTAAATCTGAACCTCATCCTAGATCATAGATCTTAAATTTGTCACATATTGCTTGGATTCTTATCATAAGGAAAACTTGTGAGAATTGGTATGCCCTATATTTGCAATTATGTATCTCATTATAATATAAAATTGGTTTTACTAAATTTTAGAATTTACAATTTCTTCATGAAAGAGATTAACAGAGTTGAAATGTTCTTTAAAAAATAGGTCAATGGAGTTTGAAATGTTTGTTACAAAGTAACACATCAATGGTGTTATCAAGGTCATAATGGATGGCTTACACTAGGAGAAGATTCGAGGAAAATATATGAACTTGGTTTTTTATGCAATGATATAAGTTTGGGACACCCAAATTGGGTGGAAGGGACGTAGAACATGACACATGATGCCTTTCATCAACCACCCCCACCTGGTTTCCTTTCCAACCTCCATGGCAAACCTCAAGATAATGCCCCATCGCCCCACCTACATGGAAAACCAACACTCATTACCCACAACGTGCGAGCATCCTTGCCTATTCTCTACATAAATTCTCCAGTCAGTGCCATGAAGATCCAACATCCTCTACATTTAGTGATAGTAATAGTGTCGTGTGACACCATTACTCGTGATAGTAGTGGTGTTGTGCGACACCGTTACTTCCCCATCATTTCTCCTTTGAAAATTGTATCGCCTATTGCTACATTATAACCTCCCTTGTTATCTACCTTTGAGCTCCATCTATCTCTGGTCTCGTGTAACCCTCACTCTGTCATCCATCAGTCGACCCACCTCTGCACTTACTTTGGCATGCTGTCATCCCCCTCTTCGTCTCGTAACCACTGTGTGTAAACTTAATTTTCCAATGTCCCTTGGTGGCTAGAGATAGTGCACCCACAATTTTAGGGGTGGTGTGTTGAATCGTCAGATGCACGATGCTACAACTCAAGCGACTAAGACCTATGGGATGGATACTCCGCCAAAATTCCAAGTCGCATTGGACCTGAAAGATGTCGATGCTCGTGTTCTTGGACACTTTATTGATAATGAGGTAGTGTATGCAGGCATTGGCTCCTCGATCCTGGACCAAGGCACCTATCGAGCCCAATCCTATGGACTATGGACATTTTTTGAATTATCAAGACCCTTATGGGGAAAGCTCTTATAGAGCGAAGTGAATCCCACTAGGATATACTCCTTCAATTTGATGAAACGCAACAACAACTGTGAAGCATTGAGCTAAAGTTGGACATGCAGGCCTACGAGAGCGCTGACAATGTTGGAACAAGCCAAGAGTACCCCCGTGTAATGGAGCCTCATATACATGCTTCCTTTGGTCTGCCTCTCTGATTTTCTATGATTTTCCATATCTTTTTGTGTTTTTACAGTCATGGAGGATGGGAGGCCTTAGCCTCGCTTATGAATAGCTCTCAGGATGATCATATATATGATTATAGATATAAGTTTGATATAAGTGTGGGAGAGGTGGAATTCAATTAGAGATTGGAATAGGAATGTTAAAATTATTTTTTAATCACGTTGGAAGTTACTGACACCATTTTTTTTCAACCAGACATCATATTTACTTATATATTCAACATCTTCATTTTTGGTGTTTCAGACAAGAGTATAGTTAGTCAATGTGACTTAGTTTCTTTGAGCCAAAATTTAGATGAAAATCCGAGGAAATAGATGAAGTGAATGGTGTTTGTATGTAAGGCACAAATAAAATATGGTTACTCAGTTTCATTGAGCCAAAGTTTAGATGAAAATATGATAAAACAGATGAAGTGAATGATGGTTCCATGTAAGGCACACCTAAAATATGGTTACATGTAGACTAGTTCGTCAGTGTGTTTGGGATTATCTTGTTTATTTAAGATAACAAAATCTGTTACAACACACCTAATCAAGGCCATGGGAAAAAAAGGAAACTCTCCACATAGCAATTAAAAAAATTAAATATATAGAAGGCACTTTTACATAGAAAAAGGTGGAAAAAAAGATATTAGGATGCTAAAGTAAGATGTCAAATTTTGGTTGACAATATCATTATCAAGTCTTCTTGGTTTGTTGAGTGTCCAATAGCCACTACATAACTTAAGAAGATGTTAAATTTCACTTATGACTTTCGTCAAACACTTAGAAAATTTTGATTTCAACCTCCAATAAATTCAACAATAATGCAATAAACTTAACAACATTCTACTGCACTTTATGAGAAGAAATACATTTACTAAGTAAACTAAACAAAATTCTACTGTACTTTATGAGAAGAAATACATTTACTAAGTAAACTGAAAAATTAGCAATGAAAACAAATGAACAATAGACAACATTCATTCACATATTTGTGTTGATGTTTACATGATTCTCATATCTGATAGTTATTTCCTTATGATTAATAACAAGATTCACTTTCATAAAGCATTTATCATAGAATAACTATACACTGAAAATATCAAGTATAACAATGTGGAGGAAATAACAAGATCTAGAAATATTGACCATGCAGAGTAGACACAAGAACACAACAAAAGAGCAAAAGAGTTTATGTTGGGAAACCTAAACTTGGGAGAAAACCCAACAACCTTTCTCTAGAAGAATTTAGTCCAAGATATTACCAGTACATCGCCATCAATAGCCAAAATATCATATAGAAAATATCCTTCCCAAGGCTAGTATTACCGAGACCTAGCATTTCAATAAGATGACCAAGAATAACCAAGCAAGAGATTTTCCAAGTGTGGCACACTCTCCAAGATAACCAATAACCAAAAATAGCGAAACTACCAAAGATGCAATTGCAATTGCCTTGTGCACACTGCAGAAGGAATTGTCTGATTCTCCAAATGGAATGAGTCAGTCCTATATTTATACTAATATGGGCACTAGTCTAGGGCCAACTTCTTATTTATGGGTCTTCAATTTTATTATTATTATCCTGTCTTTTACTGGTGGGGTTGACTTCTCTTCTCAGGTCTTCAATTTCTTCTTAGGGCTTCTATAATGGTGTAGATGGGTCTTCTTGTACTTTATTGTGGATAATTATTGCTTGAAGTTGAAAATATCCAACACTCCCTATCAACGAGGGAGGCATTCACCATACTTGGATTTCTTCTATCATAGAAAGGTTGTCTTCATGAGCCATGTTGATGTGCCATATACGCACATGAATTCTGTCCTAGAATATGCATGTGATAGCATATTGATTCCATCCACTCCTTGAGAGGATAAGGACTACACACAGGCCATTCACCACTAGAAATCTTCATGGATGAATGAATCATTTACCCTTGGTCATATCAACACTAGCATAGCCCTGTGCGTGACCAATCTTGGATAATGTATTCCCAATGCTATGGACCATTCACCACTAGAAAAGCCCCGTGAGTGAATAAATCATTCTCCCTTGATCATATCAGCACTAGCATAGCCCCATGCATGATGAATTTGGGAGAACGTTTATCTGATGTTATCAACATAATTGGGCCATTCACCACTATCAGATCCCTCTAAGTGAATGAATCATTCTCCCTTGGTCATATCAACACTAACATAGCCTTGTGCATGAACAATATGGGAGAACGTATGTCTAATACTATAGCCTAGAGAACATCAACATATCTAGGCCATTTACCACTAGCAGATCCCCATGAGTGAATGAATCATTCTCCCTTGGCCATATCATCACTAAGATAGTCACGTTCATGACCAATATGGGAGAACGACTTCTTGAAGTTGAAACATCAACGCTCAACACTAGACAAATCAACATGGCTAATCCTGTGTATCATCCTCCTCAAACAAATCAACATGGCTACTATGGGAGGATATCTGCAATCTTCTCATATATGGATAAGTATTGGAGCTTCATTGCTCCCTTCTGTACCATGTCTCGAATGAATTCTTGTAGGAATCTTATGAATTTTCACCACTTCGTGACTTGCGACACTTGTTGTGACATACTCTGTCTCTGTTGTACTAAGTGCTACAAAATCCTTCTTCCAACTTATCCAAAAAATCGTAATTGATTCCAAGATAAAGAAACACCCTAAGCTGCTCAATCTATCTACTGCACTCCCTGCACAATCAAAATATGTATATCTCTACAAACTCACTTCATCACCTAAGAAAAATCATATCCAATTATACTATGATTCACTACAACCCACATGAACTTCCTTGGCTTCAACCAAATACTGGCTCAGGGTGCTCACTGCAAAGAAAATATCTGACCAAGTGTTAACCAGGTACATCAAGGATCCAATCAACTGCTTGTACATCCTGGGATTCACCAAATCTGAATCTAAAGTAGAACCACTCAACTTCTTTAGATTTATCATCATAGGTGTAGTCATGGACTTGTAGTCCATCATAACGAATCCCATCAGTATCCACTAAATGAGGAATATCTCATATGATCTCATTACACCTCTAATCCCAAGAGTAGACTCGGCTAGGATACTCCATCTTAAACTCTGAGGCCAACTCCCTCTGTCACTAGAGAAAGTCATGATATCTAGTCTGCCTCACTGGTTGCTCCCTCTATGACTGAGACAAAATCCATACCTAGTCCTCATGACTGGATGTCTCCTTTGTCTCAGCAACAAGATCACATCTCCTAGAATCCTCTTTCTTTTGAAGCTTCTGTCTGGCCTCCTCAACTCATGAAACCTGCTTGTCAGTCCTGGGAGATGCCTCTCTCCCACCTAGATATGGGGGGAACTCCCTCTAAATAATCGACTCTCTCTTGAGCCAACTGATTCTCTATGAGATCAGGCTCACTCTATACATTCTTGGTTAAAACCAAGCTCATCAATTATCCATTGATCCTGGAGTACCATGCTCCCTCTGAGTTTGTACAATCTTTGGAGCCATTTTCTCCCTTTGCATCTTTTGAAGTCCGATCTCTGATGAATTGCATGGGAGGTTGTTCCTCCCTACTGGATCACGAGGGATTACTACCTCTGAACTATATCTTCCTCTGAACTGGTACTAGGTGGGGTTGTCTTCCTCACCATTGGTGGAGTCACATGCTCCTCCTCATCAATATCCATGTGGAACACTTTGTATCCCACAAAGGTATCCTTCTTTTTAGAAGGTTCTATTTTAGTCTTCTTTGCCTCCGATATATGGATGTATAATTTCATGTATACAACTCCATTTATGAATAGTCTGCTTCATGTCTCAAACTACAAACCATCTAATATGTTGTCTCCTACAACCGTCACTATAGCTCCCTCTCAGAGCTATCACCTATGACATTCCTAGAACAAGCACAATAACAAAAAAATAGTAGACAAGAACAATATTCTTATGTAAGGAAATATGAACAAGAATAAAAAATGGGAAACATGAACAACACTTTTCCAGTGTTGTTACCAATCATTCCTTTGTGGTAACCTGTCCAGAACAAAACAAGAACAAAAGACAAGAGGAAAACTTTTCTAGTGTTGTGACCTCCACAATAACCTGCCTGAGACAAAGACAACAACCAAGAACATCTCCTGGAAGAGATCAATTATATATTGCAAACAAGTGCATCATTAGTACTAAACAGTGAGCATTTACACAATGATCATTATACTAACAATATTCAAAACATTTGATAGAAAAATTACTTAGCAGTAATAGATCTCTAAAGACTGTTGTCCTGATTAAAATATTTATTTAAGATGCAACAATATAAAAATATTGAACCTAATAAGAATAACTGGATTATTAATTGCTAGGGAAGGTGCACTATTCCTCTGAATGCACTAGATCCAATGATCCCTTTGGCTCATTGCTTGGACAAGGTCCCTTGTACATCCCCTACAAATAACCTCATACTCTACTAAATGATATAACTTGGAAACATATATAAGTGCATACCTTTGAAATTTGTAACACCATCAACCTTGTCTTCTAATCTAAAACTGGACACCATCAATACATGAGGAAATCACAAAATCAATATAGTAGAAAGTTCAATGTCTAGGAAAATGTCAATAAACCATAAAATCTCAACTTTGAAGGAAAGTCAAGCTAAGAAGTGCATTAGCTGCACTAGAGCAAGGCGAGTTTCTCTATAAAAAAATATTTCCTCAACTCAACCCAATAAATGCTCAGCAAGCTTCACAAAGAGAGTTGTTGTTATTGATATTATGGTAGTTGCGGGAGGTATTTACCTCCACGTGTAACCGTGACGAGAATATAATATTTCGGGAAGCAAGAAGTAACCCTAAAGCATTAAACATAACCCTATAAGACAATTCGACTCAAGGAAATAATTAATATTAAGTATTTAGTCTCCAGAATGAGAAGTTAGCCCAGACAACTCAGGAAATAGTATAAATACAAGTAGTCAGACCTCATTTTGTACACACTGCTCAAAATTGTAGTTGGGAAGAAGTGCGCACTGCAGGAACTGGGTTAGTGCACAAGTCTGGGGAGCAGCTCTGGCAGCTGCCGCAATCTGGCTTCCTGATTTAGGCTCAGACTTTTTGTTGGTTATGGTTGGACTTTCTGATCATTCTTGATTATCTTTATGCATTTTCCTTGGATGGATATTGGTTTGCTTCTTAAATCATTCTCTGTCAAGGTTAAGGTTCTCGGGGGTGGCTTCGGCCTATGGTTGGGTGACAATATTGCTATATTATCTATCATTAAACAAGCACATCCATTATATTCTAACAGGTTATGGGCCCACACTATCTTCAAATAGTTTAACCACTGAAGATAGATTGGGAGGATTTTCTCAGTTACAGTTGCAGTTCCAGCCAGTTTTTGTTGCAACAACGAAACCCTAACCCTCTTGTTGAGGCACCTTAAGTGAAGATATTGACCTAATTTTTGGATAGCCTAGTGTGCCCTAGCCTAGCACACCTCTTGGTATTCTTAGCAAGCCAAGACACTAAGTTTGAGTTTTTGGTCAGAGTCAAAGGTTGACCAATTCAAAGTAGTTATGATTTACTCTATGAAGTCAGAAAACAATTTAGAAGGGGATTCTAACTTCAGAGCATGAAAGACAAGGATTAGTCTCATCCTTTCCAAGAATAAGATGTTGGACATTGTGAAAGGAAAGATCATTGAACTACAGTTCAAAGAAGGAAAAGAGAAGGAACCTCAGAACGTTGAAGTTATGGAGAAGTTCAAAGATAATGAAATCAATGCCATGAGTATCATAGTGGATTCTATAAAATACCACTTGATACCCTACATCTCCCATCTTGACTCATCTAAGAAGATGTATGATTCCCTAACAAACCTCTTCTCTGTCAGAAACATTGGAAAAGTAATGAGTCTGAAGAATGAGCTCTGTGACATTAAAATGAATGATGATGACAACATAACATCATACTTTGTGAGGATCTCTCAGTTAAGAGATCAACTATAAGCTATTGAAGAGATAATTTCAGAGAAGGAACTAGTAAATATAGTACTCAATGGTCTTTCCAAGACATGGGATGCATTTTCTGCAAGCATGAACACAAGGAAGGAGTATCATACATTTGAAGAACTTTGGACTTATTGTGCACAAGAAGAATCAAGGATTAGTGCAAAAGAGAAACCCCAAAAGAAATACCATGATCAAGCCTTCACAACAAGGTTCAAGAATTTCATGAGTAAAAGGAAGTTTGGCTCCAAGAATAATCCAAATCAAGAGAAAGATATGTCAAAAATACAATGCTTCAACTGTCAAAAATATGGTCCTTACAAGAATCATTGTCCTGAGCTAAAGAAAAGGAAGGAAACACATGAAGCATCAATTTTTGAAGAAAGGAAACCCTCAAAGAAGACCAAGCAAGATAAAACAAACTTCTTCTTCTAAGACAAGGTAGAAATATTCTTCGCAGTTCTTGTACATACCATGTTTACATAGTTTCTGTACATATCTTGCATATCTATTTTCTAGAAGATAATATGTTCAAAGAGAAACAATACCTATGGAAGAATAACAAGATAAGGATTGATATCACGATGACTCTAAGACAAGAAATTCACATGGAAAGATGAATTACATTGACAATCCTTGGTAACAATTCATGTGGAAGCTATTACAACTACTAAAATTAGAATCAAACTTGAAGAAACCTAGAAGAAGTAAAAACCGAAAGAAGTCAACAATCAAAAGGAAAAGACTTGTGACACTTTGCAAAAGGAAATAAGATGCAAACAGAAGTGTGGGCTATCTTAGATGGAGGGAGCCAATTATATAATTCCAAAAGAAGAGCATGCATTCATGCATGAAGCAAGAATTAGGAGGGAGATAATCCTAGATAATATGATCCATTGAAGATTATGAAGTATCTATCCATGTTCCCATCAATGGTAGCAACCATGAAAAGAAACACATGTTCAGTTTGACTTTAGAAGAAGTCTTCCTCGAAAAGAAGCCTTAAAGTATCATTGGTTGTCCACCCACATCCATGATACTATGATGAAAGGAAGAAAGTTGGAAACTTCAGGGCATGGAATCTATAGAAAACTCCATGGACCCAAGATCTAGAGAGAAAAATGAGAAAGAGCATGAAGATTCCAAGACATAAATAAAATTCAGAGCAACCAGTCATTATATCAAGAATCACAAGACCACCAGCTTGGTTTGAACCCACTAGAAGCAATCAAGCAGAAGAAACAAAAGTTGTGATGAAGAACAGAGTATGAAAGACTTATGAATAGAAGCATTGCGAGATTCAGAACTAGAGGTTCTCCCAGATGGAGGGAGAAGACTATGATGATTGCTTGTTCCAGTAAACTAGACATACCTCTACATGAGCCATTATATCTTCTGCAATATCCATAGGGTTGGATTTTAGATAAGATGAATGTAAGGAATCTTCTCCTCAACAGAGTAATTGAAAAATAACCGTATGTAGAGAAACCTCAAGGTTTTGAGGTATACCAAAAAGAGACTCTTGTATGCAGATGGAAGAAGATATTGTATGGATTCAAACAACTTGGTGTGGAGCCTCCAATCCACAACAAAAGCGTGGTGAAAACTTTCTATAAAAGAGGTATTGTATCAGAATGGTTACTCATAAATCCAGGATGATGGTTTGCTAATCCATGACAAACTCTCATGATGACAGAATATGTACCACTTGGATATGTTCCAGTTTGAGCCTTGCCACGATGTTATGAGCTAGCAGGAAACAAAAGAGTTGAATCCAACCATGATATACTATAATGATCAGATATACTTGAAGCCTTCAGAGAAAACTAGTGTTACAGAAAGACTGAAGTACATTAAAATAGAACATTACATTCTCCGTGATGAAGTCCAGAAAAGATAAGTGATTCTCCAATATCTATCTCCACAGATGAGCATATAGTAGACATTTTGGTAAATCCTTTGTCCAAGATGAAAGAGTTTGTGTACTCAAGAAACAAGTTGAAGCTCATGGAGACGACGTGCTTATTAAAAGGGAAGAGATGACTCCCAGTTTGGGAGGGAGAACTTATGTGTTATTGATTTATGGATAATCATTTTTCAAGTTTGAAAAATGGTCTAGGATGAGCAGTTTCTTTCCAATTCAGAAAGTGGTTTAAGATTTCTGACGGACAGGCATTTCCAATTTGGAAAATGGTCCAGATCGAACAGTCATTTTCATAATGAAAATAGTTCTATGGATTGTTGATGTACCATAGAAAATGAATCCCCTTGTGGCCAGTGTGGAGGAATGATCTAGGACAATATTTATTCTTGGCAGTCACTCTCAGTAGTGGTCAAGAAGACTGGTCCACCTCATCGTACAATCATTCTTCCGAAGCTCACGGTTGTGAGTAGTTTCAAAGAATGGTTCATTTTGGAGGTTGGTGCATGACAGTAATTTCCTTAGGAAATGGTCTGGACAGTCATTCCCTAGGGTAGATTCATTATCTCCAGGCTGCACTTTGTTTAGTGTCGAAGGAATGGCTCTGATAGGTGAATGGTCTAGGTTCAACAATCAAGGACAAACATTCCCTAGGGCAGACTCATTCTCTCCAGGTTGCACTTTGTTTAGTGTCGGAGGAATGGCCCAAATAGGTGAATGGTCCAAGATCATAAATCAAGACAATTATTCTTCTATGCTTGAGAAGAATAGTCCAGTAGCTCATGACTGATGTTTTACCTTCTGAGGGTAGATTCTCTTGCAAATCTCACAGATCTCACAAGTAATATATGATTCTACAATGGAGAATCATCTCTTACTTATATTAGACTTGACCAATCAACAAAGGTGTATATTGGCTCAATAGGGATGACCTCTCTAAGTCACTTTATAATATATTATTCTTGTTATTATTATTATTATTAATATTAATATTAATTATCTTTTACATTTATTATTAATCACATTAAGGTGGGGCTGACATGTACCCTTTATATAACAATTAGGGTTACAAGCAAGTCTGACTCTTGAACAACATATAGCAAAGGATCTAATACACCTACTAGTGCTCATCCACTAGGGCACATCCATGGGGATGTCATAGCTCTGATTCACTGCATTACACAAAAGAACCATGTCTTCACACGTTCACCTTTGCTCGTTCACAGGCACATCCACTCTACATATATTCTTTCCCACTACCACCGACAGGAGAATCATCTGGAGTCTTCCCATCAACTCTTGTTCTCAGAGGAGGCTAATACATCATCTTCATTTTTGTTCTCACAACGATACACCCAACACTTTGGGATTTTACACATTCACCTTGTGCTCAGCCACAGGCACGTCCTAACTCAACAGAGCAATTTTCCACTAGATAATCATCTGGAGTTCTTCTCAACTCTCTGAATGGAGGAGGTCATCTCTATGTTCCCAGCTCTGTCTCAGGCAGGAACCACATACCCTTCTTAGGGGCTTTCTCTCAAGTTTGTAAGCTGAGAGAAAGACTTCCATAGTTGCTATGTTCCACATCTAACAGGTTTTTAAGCTAGAGGATGTATCCCATAGATGCATTCATCAACACACAAGACTACAAGTCTATAATGTTAACCTACAATGTCACAACATCTACTCAATTCATTTATACCAATAATAGATTACTCGATGTTGAGAAATAATATGATATTTCATAGTCTTTATTATGTGGGATTTTGTTGAATGTGTTCTCTAGACAAATTTTGTTGGATGCATTCTCTAATTCAATGTTCCATTTTATTGAGAATTAGATAAGTTCCCTTAATACATTTCACAATGTGATCACTCACGCTTATATAATTGATGTTGCATATATCCATATTACAACTCTTAACTATGTCGCCAAAGATATTTTTTGTTTAAATATGTTTAATAACACTTTCATATAATCCTAGATCTGAACCTCGTCCTAGATCATAGATCGTAAATTCGTCACATATTGCTTGGATTTTGATCATAAGGAAAACCTGTGAGAATTGGAATGCCCTATCTTTGCAATTATGTATCTCATTATAATATAAAATTGGTTTTACTATATTTTAGAATTTACATTTTTTTTCAAGAAAGAGGTTAATAGAGTTGAAATGTTCTATAAAAAAGAGGTCAATGGAGTTTGAAATGTTTGTTACAAAGTAACATATCAATGGTGTTATCAAGGTCATAATGGATGGCTTACACTAGGAGAAGATTCGAGGAAAATATATGAACTTAGTTTTTTCTGCAATGTTATAAGTGTGGGACACCCAAATTGGGTGGAAGGGATGTACAACATAACACTTGATGTCTTTCGTCAACCACTCCCACCACTCCCACCTGGTTTCCTTACCAACCTCCATGGTGAACCTCAAGATAATGCCTCATCGCCCACCTACATGCAAAACCGACACTCATTACCCCCAGCATGCGAGCGTCCTTGCCTATTCTCTACATAAATTCTCCAGTCTGTGCCATGAAGATCCAACATCCTCTTCATTTAGTGATAGTAATAGTATCATGTGACACCATTACTCGTGATAGTAGTGGTGTTGTGTGAAACTGTTACTTTCGCATCATTTCTCCTCCAAAAATTGTATCGCCTATTGCTACATTATAACCTCCCCTGCTATCTACCTTTGAGCTTCATCTGTCTCTGGTCTCGTCTAACCCTCACTCAGTCATCCATCACTCGAACCTATGAAATTACTTTGGCACTCTGTCATCACCCTCTTCGTCTCATAACCATTATGTGTAAACTTAATTTTCCAATGTCACTTGGTGGCTAGAGATAGTGCACCCACAATTTTAGGGGTTGTGCGTCGAATCGACTGATGCACGATGCTACAGCTCAAGTGGCTAATACCTATGGGATGGATACTCTGCCAAAATTCCAAGTCGCATTGGACCTGAAAGATGTTGACGCTCGCGTTCTTTGACACTTTATTGATAATGAGGTAGTGGGTGCAGACATTGGCTCCTCGATCCTGGACTGAGGCACCTATCGAGCCCGAGCCAACCTATACTCGAAGACTATGGACATTTAGTGGATTGTCAAGACCCTTATGGGGAAAGCTATTATGGAGCAAAGTGAATCCCACTAGGATATACTCCTTCAATTTGATGAAATACAACAACAATTGTGAAGCATTGAGATAAAGATAGAAATGCAGGCCCGCCAGAGCGCTGACATTGTTGAAACAAGCCAAGAGTACCCCCGTGCAATGGAGCCTCATCTAGAGGCTTCATTTGGTCTGCCTCTATGATTTTCCATATATTTTTATTTTTTACAGTCATGGAGGATGGGAGGCCTTAGCCTCACTTATGAATAACTCTCAGGATGATCATATATGATTATATATATAATTTTGATATAAGTGTGGGAGAGATGGTAGAAAAATTAGAGATTGGAAGAGGAATGTTAAAATTATTTTTTAATCACGTTGAAAGTTACTGACACCATTTGTTTTTCAACCAGACATCATATGTACTTATATATTCAACATCTTCATTTCTGGTGTTTTAGACAAGAGTATAGTTAGTCAATGTGACTTAGTTTCTTTGAGCCAAAATTTATATGAAAAACCGAGGAAATATATGAAGTGAATGGTGTTTGTATGTAAGGCACAAATAAAATATTATTACTCAGTTTCATTAAGCCAAATTTAAGATGAAAATCTGAGAAAACATATGAAGTGAATGATGGTTGTATGTAAGGCACAAATAAAATATGGTTACATGTAGACTAATTCGTCAATGTGTTTGGGATTATCTTGTTTATTTAAGATAGCAAAATCTGTTACAACACACCTAATCAAGGCCATGGGAAAAAAAGGAAACTCTCCACATAGCAATTAAAAAAATTAAATATATAGAAGGCACTTTTACATAGAAAAAGGTAGGAAAAAAAGATATTAGGATGCTAAAGTAAAGATGCCAAATTTTGGTTGACAATATATTATCAAGTCTTCTTGGTTTGTTGAGTGTCCAATAGCCACTACATAACCTAAGAAGATGTTAAATTTCACTTATGACTTTCGTCAAACACTTAGCAAATTTTGATTTCAACCTCCAATAAATTCAACAATAATGCGGTAAACTTAATAACATTCTACTACACTTTATGAGAGGAAATACATTTACTAAGTAAACTAAACAAAATTCTACTGTACTTTATGAGAAGAAATACATTTACTAAGTAAACTGAAAAATTAGCAATGAAAAGAAATGAACAATAGACAACACTCAGTCACATATTTGTGTTGATGTTTACATGATTCTCATATCTTATAGTTATTTCCTTATGATTAATAACAAGATTCACTTTCATAAATCATTTATCATAGAATAACTATACACTAAAAATATCAACTATAACAATGTAGAGGAAACAACAATAAATAGAAATATTAACCATGCACAGTAGACACAAGAACACAACAAAAGAGTGAAAGAGTTTATCTTGGGAAACCCAAACTTGGGAGAAAACCCAACAACCTTTCTCTAGAAGAATTTAGTCCAAGATATTACCAATACATCACCATCAATAGCCAAAACACCATATAGAGAATATCCTCCCCAAGGATAGTATTACTGAGACCTAGCAGTTCAATAAGATGACCAAGAATAACCAAGCAAGAGATTCTCCAAGTGTGGCACACTCTCCAAGATAACCAGTAACCAAAAATAGAGAAACTCCCAAAGTTGTAGCTGCAACTTCCTTGTGCACACTGTGGAAGGAACTATCTGAATCTCCAAATGGAATGAGTCAGTCCTATATTTACACTAATATGGGCACTAGTCTAGGGCCAAATTATTATTTCTAGGTCTTCAATTTTAATATTATTATTTTGTCTTTTACTGGTGGGGCTGACTTCTCTTCTCGGGTCTTCAATTTCTTCTTGGGGCTTCTATAATGGTGTAGATGGGTCTTCTTGTACTTTATTGTGGATAATTATTGCTCGAAGTTGAAAATCTCCAACACTCCCTCTCAACGAGGGAGGAATTATCTATACTTGGATTTCTTCTATCATATAAAGGTTGTCTTCATGAGCCATGTTGATGTTCCATCTCCGCACATGAATTCTATCCTAGAATATGCATGTTATAACATCTTGAGTCCATTCACTCCTTGAGAGGATAAGGACTACACACCGACCATTCAACACTAGAAAATCCTCATGGATGAATGAATCATTTACCCTTGGTCATATCAGCACTAGCATAGCCCTGTACATGACTAATCTGGGATAATGTATTCTCGATGTTATGGGCCATTCACCACTAGAAAATCCCCATGCATGACCAATCTGTGAGAACGTTTGTCTGATGTTATCAACATACTTGGGTCATTCACCACTAGCAGAGCCCTCTGAGTGAATGCATCATTCTCCCTTGGTCATATTAGCACTAGCATAGCCTCGTCCATGACCAATATGGGAGAATGTATGTCTGATGCTATAGCCTAGAGAACATAAACATATCTGGGCCATTTACCACTAGAAAATCCCCATGAGTGAATGAATCATTCTCCCTCAGTCATATCATCACTAGCATAGTCATGTGCATGACCAATATGTGAGAACGTCTTCTCGAAGTTGAAACATCAACGCTCAACACTAGACAAATCAACATGGATAATCCTATGTATCATCCTCCTCAACCAAATTAGCATGGTTACTATGGGAGGATATCTGCAATCTTCTCATATATGGATAAGTATTGGAGATTCATTGCTCCCTTCTATACCATGTCTTGGATGAATTCCTATAGGAAGCTTATGAATTTTCACCACTTCATGACTTGCGACACTTGTTGTGACATACCCTGTCTCTTTTGTACTAAGCACTACAGAATCCTACTTCCAACTTATCCCAAAAATCAT
Source organism: Picea sitchensis (assembly GCA_010110895.2). Taxonomy (NCBI): domain Eukaryota; kingdom Viridiplantae; phylum Streptophyta; class Pinopsida; order Pinales; family Pinaceae; genus Picea; species Picea sitchensis. The sequence continues at coordinate 159,410 of SNQJ01S0032636.1, forward strand.
AACCGATTCCAAGATAAAGCAACACCCTGAGGTGCTCAATCTATCTACCGCACTCCCTACTCAATCAAAATATGTATATCTCTACAACCTCACTTCATCACCTAAGACAAACCATATCCAACTATACTATGTTTCGCTACCACCCACTAGAACTTCCTTGGATTCAACCAAATATTGGCTTAGGGTGCTCACTACAAAGAAAATATCTGACCTAGTGTTAACTAGGTACATCAAGGATCCAATCAACTGCTTGTACATCGTGGGATTAACCAAATCTAAATCTAAAGTAGAATCACTCAACTTCTTTATATTTATCATCATAGGTGTAGTCATGGACTTGTAGTCCATCATATTGAATCTCATCAGTATCCATTGAATGAGGAATATCTCATCTGATCTCATTACACCTCTAATCCCATGAGAACACTCGACCAGGATCCCCCATCTTGAACTCTGAGGCCAACTCCCTATGTCACTAGAGTAAGTCCCGATATCCAGTCTGCCTCATTGGTTGCTCCCTCTATGACAGAGACAAAATCCATACCTATTCCTCATGACTGGATGTCTCCTTTGTCACTGTAGTAAGATCACATCTCCTAGAATCCTCTTTATTTTGAAGCTTCTTTATGGCCTCCTCAACTCATGAAACCTGGTTGTCAATCCTGGGATATGTCTCTCTCCCAACTAGATTTGGGGGGAACTCCCTATAAATAATTGACTTCTCTTGAGCCAAATCATTCTCTATGAGATTAGGCTCACTCTATAAATTCTTGGTTAAAACCAATCTCATCAAATATCCATCGACCCTGGAGTATCATGCTCCCTCTGAGTTTGTAAAATCTTTGGAGCCATTTTCTCCCTCTTGATCTTTTGAAGTCCGATCTCTAATGAATTGTCCTAGGAGGGTGTTCCTCCCTACTGGATCACAAGGGATTAATCCCTCTCAACTATAGCTTCCTTTAAATTGGTACTAGGTGGGGCTGTCTTTCTCACCACTAGTGGAGTCACCTGCTCCTCCTCATCAATATCCATGTGGAACACTTTGTATCCCACAAATGTATCCTTCTTTTTAGAAGGTTCTATCTTAGTCTTCTTTGCCTCCGGTATATGGATGTATACTTTCATGTATTCAACTCCATGTATGGATAGTCTGCTTCATGTCTCAAACTAGAGACCATCTAATCTGTTGTCTCCTGCAACCGTCACTATAGCTCCCTCTCAGAGATATCACCTGTGACTTGCCTAGAACAAGTGCAATAACAAAAAAATAGTAGACAAGAACAATATTTTTATGTAAGGAAATATGAACAAGAATAAAAAATGTGAAACATGAACAACACTTTTCCAGTGTTGTTACCAATCATTCCTTCATGGTAAACTTCCCATAAAAAAACAAGAACAAAATACAAGAGAAACAATTTTCTAGTGTTGTGACCTCCACAATAACTTGCCTGAGACAAAGACAACAACCAAGAACATGTCCTAGAAGAGATCAATTATATCTTGCAAACAAGTGCATCATTAGTACTAAACAGTGAGAATTTACACAACTATCATTGTACTAACAATATTCAAAACATTTGATAGCAAAAGCACTTAGTAGTAATAGATCTCTAAAGATTGTTGTCCTGATTACAATATTTATTTAAGATGCAACAATATAAAAATATCGAACCGGATAAGAAAACCTAGATTCTTAATTTCTAGGGAGGGTGCACTATTCCTTTGAATGCACTAGATCCAGTGATCCCTTTGGCTCATTTCTTGGACAAGGTCCCTTGTACATCCCCTACAAACAACCTCATACTCTGCTAAATGATATAACTTGGAAACATATATACGTGCATACCTCTGAAATTTGTAACACCATCAACCTTGTCTTCTAATCTAAAACTAGACACCATCAGTACATGAGGAAATCACAAAATCAAGATAGTAGAAAGTTCAATGTCCAGGAAAATGTCAATAAACCATAAAATTTCAAATTTGACGGAAAGTCAAACTGAGAAGTGCATTAGGTGCACTAGGGAAAGGCAAGTTTCTCTATAAAAAAAGATTTCCTCAACTCAACCCAATAAATGCTCAGCAAGATTCACAAAGAGAGTTGTTGTTGTTGATATTATGGTAGCTGCGGGAGGTATTTACCTCCACATGTAACCCTGACGAGATTTGATGCAGGAGCATCATTAGCAAGCACACGGAGAAGGACCACTCAACGCTTGGGAATATTTTCGAAATCTCAACGTTGGTAGTTGTGACGAATATTTTGAAGCACGCCTAAACTCAGTGTCAGGAAATATTTTGAAGCACGCTTGAATGATCGCAAGCAAAGTGGGAGTTTCCACTCCTTCTCTGGAATGTGATTGAACTAATATAGCCATTAGGTTAGGTTTTGGAGTAGACAAGTAGTCGATGGGAATCCTAAGGACCCTCTGAGTTACATAGAGGTTTTGTACACCCAAATGAGGTTGTTGCAAGTTAGTAGGAGATTTCTGAATTTTAGTTGTTGTTTTTTATAATAGTTGTAGCCATTTTTTCTTTTGAATGAAGATAATAGAGGAAAATTGACCCAATGCATGGTGTGGACATTGTTTGCAATTCCCTGTTATTGCGATTTCATGAATGAATGAATTTCGTTATGAGTAGATAGAACTGTGAATGTTAGAATAAGTTTCAATTGTTTCTCTTCTATTGAATCAGTGCAAGGTGTGCACACAGAACTCAAGGAGTGCATCAACAGGATCTATTTCGGTTTTGAAGCTCAAAAGAGATAACAGGAAACTTTCCCTTTGCAAGGAGTGAAAAGTGACTGTTGCAAGGCGTGCACAATCATTCGCAAGAACTCAAAACTTGCACAAGGATATGTTGCAAGGAGTGCATAGATCCGAGATTCGACTAAGTGTTGAAGGGACCCTTCAAGAAGTCAAAGAGTCGGGACAGAGGGACACCAGGAGGGCGAGAAGAATTTTTTTTCAAGAAATCCTTCGGATCTGAGTTATCGAAAATCCCTGACACGCAAGGAGTGCATGGGAAGTTGAAACCTTCACGAAGGCCAAGCTCAGGAGGGGTAACACTTTTCAAAAGTATAGTCAAGGTCTGAGAGACGGACTTGTAGGAGGTTTAAAGGTAGAGACCTTTGAAGACTTAGAAAAATTTCTGAGTCAAAAGAGTCAAAATCTCTGGAGGGGGAGTGACAACTATTGTCAGATCAGCTGTAGAGGAAGAGATCTAGCTATCAAATCTCAAGCCCAGACACTCATAAGAACACACAAAGGAAGATCAGATCTGGATCATTAGATCTTAGTGCATGGACCAACAGACGTTGGATCCAGAAGTAAGTGCATGAACTTTAACCCTTGGGAAGTGCACAGGGTAAGCAAACTCACAAAACCCAAGTTTGTGAAAGGATCATAGCCATATATTGAAGGAAAGTGTGGATCATAGATATGGTTCGAAGAAACTCATGAGTTCAAATATTGGGAGAAGAGAGGTGAGTAGTCCTCCAACTTTGTGAAACGTGACATCTCGAGTTCGCAAAGGAGATCTCAACCGTTGGATCTAGGAGATATCTGGACCGTCAATCTGAGGCCAATGAAAAATTGGGAATCAGGAGAAGAGAGGTGAGTAGTCCTCCAACTTTGCGAAACGTGAAATCCTGAAATGCGAAGGAGAAAGCAGGACCGTCAGATCATACAGATTGTGGACCGTTGATCTGACGTGCGTGGAGCCCAGATTTTGGATTTCGGAAATCGGGAGGACGAGCAAACAAATATCCCGAAGACGCGAAATGTGAAACCACGAAGCACTCGAGAGGCTGGCCCCAAGTCATAGTGAGGAGTCACATCACCAAAGATTTAGGAAGGAGATAGCACAAGCTAGGCCCCAGTTCGCAAGTTCATAAATCGGAGAATCGAAGTTGACTCACACGCAATTACCCGACCTGCGATTTTTGCAAAGCGCCTTTTGGTTAAGGGAAAGGTCACAACCAGTGGTCACATGGAAAAGGGGGCTTAGCCAAAGAAGAGCTAGCACTCGTTAAGCATCGAAATTTAAAAAATGCTCAGGAGAGGGCCGACGGGTCTCATATGACCTGTGCATTTGGAGAAAGGACCTGTGTAAGTGGTTTTGGGGTCTAGAAGAAACCCAAAGAGTCGATCTGACTCAGTATCTTGATCGATCATAGACCAGGAGGTCACGCAGCCCCATGGAGGGAAGGAGGTCTGCATTAAGTGGTATCAGTGATCCGGATTATTTTCTGCACGAAATGAGATCGGAGATATAATAAAGAAATGAACAGAGATATCACATATATTCAATAATATAACATAAATGTATCATAGATGCAACCATAAAAATAGATATACAGTAATACATGGTTTCTATTAATGAAATAAATGTATAGAGACTGTAAAAATACAAAGTGAAAGACTCGCTAGAATGGTGGCAGCTTATCTCTGAGAAGAGATGTGACGGCTACTTGAATTCGCAAGAAAATGGTTACAATGAGGCTCTGAAGGCCTTTTTACAATAAACAAGAATGCCAAAAACCCTAGACATCCAAAAACCTAACCCTAGGA
>SNQJ01S0032636.1:163996-201068 GCA_010110895.2 Picea sitchensis
CTAGGAGATGAAGCGCCAAAAGTCATGTGGGCCCCGTTTGGGTAAGTGAGTACATCAACTTCTCGGGGTCGTAACTTTTGCATACGATCTCTGTTTTAGGCATGTGATAGCTCGTTGGAAAGGTATTGTCGAGGAGATTCATTTTTTGGGCTCAATCATTCCTTCAACTATCATTGAGAACCTATATCTTTAAAAAAAACTTCATTTGGGCCCTCAAAATGGCCTTGGAAGGTAAAAACTGCTAAAAATAGTAAATTGCCAAAATTGCCAGAAAACTATTTTGAGCCAGTTGGAAAAGGTGGGTGGCCACCGATATCCACCTGGATCAATCAGAGCCAAATTTTTTCTTCCAGACAGCAGGAAAATCAGAAGAGACAAAAGAACTCGAAGTTGTACTCTTTGTGTGAGAAACAATCAACACAATGTCGTCGAGGAGACGAGGGGAGCCACCCTTAGCCAATCAATTTGTATAAAGGGAGATGCGAGAACTTCATGCAATATTAGAGTCAATGGAGGAAATACAGAGATGAGAACTTGATGTTGGAGACATCAGTGATGCAGAGAGTGAAGAAGTAGAGGTCGAAGAAGCTGCAGGAGAAAATGTTGCCGAAGAACGCTTGTTGAGAGAAATTGTCATATTTGGAGGTAGAGCCAAGATAGAGGTCCCAATGTATGAAGGAAATTTATATGTTGAAGAGATACTGGATTGGATAAGATCCATGGACAAACATTTCGACTATGAATATGTCGATGAAGAGAAAAGGGTGAAACATGTTGTCACCAGACTAAAAGGACATGCAACATTGTGGTGGGATGAACTGCAGGCTGAGAGGAGAAGAAAAGGCAAAAAAAAGATAAATAATTGGGACAGAATGGTAGCCAAACTAAAGGCTAAGTTCAAGCCCAAATATTATCAGATCAATTTGTTCAGGAAGTTGTAGAACCTGAGACAGAATGGTATGACAGTTAAGGAGTACACAGAGGAGTTCTACAGGATGCACATCAGAACTGGACAAAGAGAGAAAGATGAAGAAAAAGTTTCTAGATATATAAATGGCCTAAGGTATGAAATCCAGGATGAGCTCATCATGATGTCAGTAAGGACAATGGATGATGCTTATCAGTTTGCGCTTAAGGAAAAGGAGAAGTTGGCCAGAAAACAAAGCCAGCAAGGAAGAGGTAAAATTCTAGCCCCAAACAAAGGTAATGGAGTTACCCATGACAAGGCACATAAGTCTAATGATGAGACTGAGAAACCACATAGTCACTCAGAAAGAGGAGGAAGTTCTTGAGGAAGACAGGGTGGTGGAAGAAGTTCTTCTAGAGGAAGAGAAAGAAGCAGAGGAGGAGAAGTAAGATGCTATGCCTGTGGAAAGACATGGCACATGTCTTGGGAATGTCCCAAGAAAAATAAATAAGGATGAGGCGAAGTTCACATTTCAGAAGCATAGAGGAGGAATGTAGAAGCAGAAGGAGCAGAGGATGGAACATCCCTGATGTTGAGAAAAGTTATCTTAAAACCAGAGGCAGAAGTCGAGAAGCCCATGTAGAGGAACAACCTATTTAGGACAGCTTGCAAGTCTAAAGATAGAGTATGCAAGGTGATAATTGACAATGGGAGCACTGATAACTTAGTATCCACAAATAACTTAGTATCCACAAATATGGTGGAGAAATTGGAGTTGGATACAACTGTACATCTGAAACCATACAAAGTCTCATGGTTGCAGAAAGGACACCGGGTAATGCTTACTAAACAATGCTTGGTTGAATTTAAGATAGGAGGATATAGAGATGAAATCCTTTGTGATGTAATTCCCATGGATGTATGTCATATTTTGTTGGGAAGACCATGGCAGTTTGACAGGAATGTCATTCATGATGGGAGGAAGAATACATACACCTTAGAGAAGAATGGTAGGACACACATGTTGTCACCAATAGAGGAGAAGAAAGTGAAAGAGGAAGCCAACACAAGAATACTTCTCATGAGCGGAAGGAACTCCTGAAAGAATTCAAGAAAGAACAGAAGATGCAATTTTTTGTAGTGAGGAAACCCCAAGTTATCCTTACAAGTACTTCGATGGATGATTTGCTTCAAGAAGTTAAGGAATTCTTGGATAATTTTGCTAACATAGTGGTGGATGAGCTACCTAACTCATTTCCACCCATCAAAAGTATCAACCATCATATCAATTTGATACCAGGAGCAAGTCTTCCAAACAAAGCAGCATACAAACTAACACCTCGAGAGAATGAGGAGGTAAAGAACCAAGTCCAGGAATTTTTAACAAGGCTTTGGTCAGAGAGAGCTTGAGTCCATGTGCAGTACCAACTGTGTTGAGTCCAAAGAAAAATGGAGGATGGAGAATGTGTATAGACTCAAGAGCCATTAACAAGATCACCATCAGGTATAGGTTTCCCTTACCAAGAATGGATGATTTAATGGATTGTTTAAGTGGAGCAAATTTCTTTTCTAAAATAGATTTGAAAAGTGGATATCACTAGATTAGAATGAGAGAAGGTGATGAGTGGAAAACAACCTTTAAGACAAATTAAGGTTTGTATGAGTGGCTTGTTATTCCATTTGGATTAAAAAATGCCCTGAGTACTTTTATGAGGTTGATGAATGAAATACTGAAAGATTTCATTGGCAAGTTTTTGGTTGTGTATTTGGATGATATATTGATCTTTAAGGGAGGAGCTAGCACGAGATAGGCCCCATTTCACAAGTTAAAAAATCGGAGAATCAGAGCTAAATCACACGCGATTACCCGACCTGGGATTTCACGAAGCGTCTTTTGGTTAAGGGTGTGGTCACAACCAATGGTCATGCAAAAAAGGGGGCTTAGATAGAGAAGAGCTAGTGCCCGTCAAGCGTCAAAATTTGAATAGCGCGCATGAGAGGGCCAATGGGTTTCATACGACCTGCGCATTTGGAGAAAGGACCTGTGTAAGTGGTTTTGGGGTCTAGCAGAGACCCAAAGAGTCGATCTGACTCAGTATCTTGATCGATCCGAAACCAAGAGGTCGCACAACCCTACATAGGGAAGGGGGTCTGCATCAAGAATATAATATTCCAAGAAGAAAGAAGAAAACCTAAATCATTGAACATAACCCTAGAAGACAAGTCAAATCAAGAAAATAATTAATATTAAGTATTTAGTCTCCAGAATGAGAAGTTGGCCCAAACAGCTTAGGAAACAATATAAATACAAGTAGCCAGACATCATTTTGTACACACTGCTCAGAATTGCAGCTGGGAAGAAGTGCGCACTACAGGAACTGGGCTAGTGCGCAAGTCTAGGGAGTAGCTACAGCCGACAGCTACCGCAATATGGTTTCTTAGATTAGGCTCGGACTTTCTATTGGTTATGGTTGGACTTTCTGATCAGCCTTGGTTATCTTTATGCATTTTCCTTGGTTGTTTATTGGTTTTCTTCCGGAATCATTCTCTGTCAAGGTTAAGTTGCTTGTGAGTGGATTCAACCTATGGTTGGGTGACAATATTGTTATATTGTCTATGGTTAAACAAGAATATCCATTATATTCTAATAGGTTATGGGCCCACACTATATTCAGATAGTCTAACCACTGGACGATAGATTGGGAGGATTTGCTTAGTTGCAGTTGAAGTTGCAGCCAATTTTTGCTGCAGCAACGAAACCCTAACCCTCTTGTTGATGCACCTTAAGTGAATATATTGACCTAATTTTTGGATAGCCTAGTGTGCCCCATCCTAGCACACCTCCTGGTATTCTCATCAAGCCAAGACATCAAGTTTGAGTTTTTGGTCAAAGTCAAAGGTTGACCAAGTCAAAGCAGTTATGACTTACTCTATGAAGTCAGAAAACAAGTTAGAAGGGGATTCTAACTTCAAAGTGTGGAAGACAAGGATTGACCTCATCCTTTCCAAGAATAAGGTGTTGGACATTGTGAAAGGAAATATCATGGAACCACAGTTCGAAGAAGGAAAAGAGAAGGAACCTCAGACCGTTGCAGTTATGGAGAATTTCAAAGATAATGACATCAATGCCATGAGTATAATAGTGTATTCTATAAAAGACCACTTGATACCCTACATCTCCCATCTTGACGCATCTAAGAAGATGTATGATGCCCTAACAAACCTCTTCTCAGTAAGAAACATTGGACAAGTAATGAGTCTGAAGAATGAGCTCTATGACATGAAAATGAATGATGATGACATCATAACATCATACTTTGTGAGGATTTCTCAGTTAAGAGATCAACTACAAGATATTGAAGAGATCGTTTCATCAAAGGAACTGGTAAATATAGTACTCAATTGTCTTTCCAATACATGGGATGCATTTTCCGCAAGCATGAACACAAGGAAGGAGTATCCTACATTTGAAGAACTTTGGACTTGTTGTGCACAAGAAGAATCAAGGATTAGTGCCAAAGAGAAATCCCAAAATAAATACGATGATCAAGCCTTCACAACAAGGTTCAATAATATCAAGAGTAAAAGGAATTTTGGCTCCAAGAAGAATCCTAATCAAGAGAAAGATATGTCAAAAATACAATGCTTAGTTGTCAAAAATATGGTCATTACAAGAATCATTGTCCCAAGCTAAAGAAAAGGAAGGAAACACATGACGCATATGTTGCCGAAGAAAGGAAACCCTCAAAGAAGACCAAGCAGGATAAAACAATCTTCTTCTAAGACAAGGTAAAAGTATTCTTCGTAGTTCTTGTACATACCATGTTTACATAGTTTATGTACATATCTTGCATATCTATTTCCTAGAAGATAAGAGGTTCAAAGAGAAACAATACCTATGGAAGAATAACAAGATAAGAATTGATATCACGATGACTCTAAGACAAGCAATGCGCATGGAAAGATGAATTACATTGACAATCCTTGGTAACAATTCATGTGGTAGTTATTACAACTGTCGAAATCAGAATCAAACTTGAAGAACCCTAGAAGAAGTAAAAACCAAAATAATTCAACAATAAAAAGGAAAAGACCTGTGACACTTTGCAGAAGGAAATAAGGATGCAGACAAAAGCGTGGATTGTCTTAGATGGAGGGGGCCAATTATATAATTCCAAAAGGAGAGCATGCATTCATAAATGAAGCAAGGATTACGAGGGAGCTAATCCTAGATAATATGATCCATTGAAGATTATGAAGTATCTATCTATGTTCCCATCAATGGTACCAACCATGAAAAGTAACACATGTTCAGTGTGACTTTAGAAGAAGTCTTCTTCGAAAAAAATCCTTAAAGTATCACTAGTTTTCCATCCACATCCATGATCCTATAATGAATGGAAGAAAGTTAGAAACTTCTAGGCATGGAATCTATAGAAAACTCCATGGACCTAAGAGATAAAGAGAAACATGAGTAAGAACATGAAGATTCCAAGAGAGAAAGAAAATCCAGAACAACCAGTCATTATATCAAGAATCACAAGACCACCAGCTTGGTTTGAACCCACTAGAAGCAATCAAGCAGAAGTAACAAAAGTTGTGATGAAGAACAAAGTATGAAAGACTTATGAATATAAGCATTGCGATATTTAGAACTAGAGGTTCTCCCAGATGGAGGGAGAAGACTATGATGATTGCTTGTTCCAGTAAGCCAGACATACCTCTACATGAGCCATTATATCTTCTACAATATCCATAGGGTTGGAGTATACATCAAATGAATGTAAGGAATGTCCTCCTTAACGGAGTAATTGAACAAGAAGCGTATGTGGAGAAACCTCAAGCTTTTGAGGTATACCAAAAAGAGACTCTTGTATGCAGATGGAAGAATATCTTATATGGATTCAAACAACTTGGTGTAGAGCCTCCAATGCACAACAGAAGCGTGGTAAAAACTTTCTATAACAGAGATATTGTATCAGAATGGTTACTAAGAAGTCCAGGATGATGGTTTTCTAATCCATGACAAAATATCATGATGACAGAAGAAGTACCACTTGGGTATGTTCCAGTTTGAGCCTTACCACGATGTTATGAGCTAGAAGAAAACAAAAGAGTTGAATCCAACTATGATATAATGTAATTATCAAATCTATATGAAGCCTTGAGAGAAAACCAGTGTTTCAGAAAGACTAAAGTACATTGAAATCGAACATTACATTCTCTATGATGAAGTCCAAAAAATAGAAGTGATTCTCCAATATCTATCTCCACGGATGAGCATATAGCAGACATTTTGGTAAAGCCTCTGTCCAAGATGAAAGAGTTTGTGTACTCAAGAAACAAGCTCAAGCTCGTGGAGACAACATCCTTATTAAAAGGGAAGAGATGACTCCCAGGTTGGGAGGGAGCACTGATGTGCTATTGATTTATGGACATTCATTTTTCAAGTTTGAAAAATGGTCCAGGATGAGCAGTTTCTTTCCAGTTCGGAAAGTGGTTTGAGATTTCTGACAAACATTCATTTTCTAGTTTGGAAAATGGTCCAGATCGAATGGTCATTTTTGTAATTAAAATGGTTCAATGGATTGATGATGTACCATAGACAACGATTCCCCTTGTGGCCAGTGTGGGGGAATGGTCTAGGAAAATATTTCTTCTTGGCAATCACTCTCAGTAGTGGTCAAGAAGACTGATCCACCTTGTTGGATAGTCATTCTTTCGAAGCTCACGGTTGTGAGCAGTTTTGAATAATGGTCCATTTTGGAGGTTGGTGCAGGACAGTCATTTCATTAGGAAATGGTCCGAACAGTCATTCCCTAGGGCAGATTCATTCTCTTCGGGCTGCACTTTGTTTAGTGTCAGAGGAATGGCCCAGATAGGTGAATGGTCCAGGTTCAACAATCAGGGGCAGACATTCCCTAGGGAAAACTCATTCTCTCCAGGTTTCACTTTGTTTAGTACTGAAGGAATGGCCTAGATAGGTGAATGGTCCAGGCTAAAAAATCAATACAATTATTCTTCTATGCTTGAATTTCCAGTAGCTCATGACTAATGTTTTAACTTCTAAGGTCATATTCTCTTCCAGATCTCACATATGTGAGTGGAAGAATGGCCCAGATGATTAATTTATATCATGACATTGTTTTTTGTGCAGGTTGATATCATATGATATGATTTCTATGGAGACTGTATGTCTCTGGACAATAGATCTATGCTACTATGGTGAATGTGTTCCACTGGTTGTGACTATGTGTCACCGATTAATTAGTTGTTTGCTACTTGGTGTGGTAGTATAACACTAGATTGTAGTTGTGTACTACTATGGATAGATACAGTTGTGTTCTATTGAATGGAATTGTTCGGATTGCCTTGTAAACTATCAGTAGTGTTGAAAATGATTATCAGCTAAATGGATGATCAGTGTACTGATGAACAGACATTCTATGGGCAAAAAATGATCCAGAACATTTATTATTCTAAGACATATGCCCAGATTAGAAGAATGGTTTTTGTGTCACTCCTTGGAAAGAGTGACTTATTCAGCATCATGTCCGATTACTCATATGGAGTATGGTTTCGAGAGATGATGCAGTTGATGTTGTTAGATGACACTGATGGTGATGTTGGTGCTCATGATCTAATCACGAGACATTTTGTACGACTATGATGATGCTACCGATTCAATGATATGTTTGTGCTCAAGAACATTTCGTTCAATACCTCCCTAGCTAGGAGGGAGTGTTGATATTATGGTAGCCGCAGGAGGTATTTACCTCCACGTGTAACCCTAGCGAGAATATAATATTTTGGGAAGAAAGAAGTAACCCTAAAGCATTGAACATAACCCTAAAAGACAAGTCGAATCAAGGAAATAATTAATATTAAGTATTTAGTCTCTAGAATGAGAAGTCGGCCCGGACAGCGCAGGAAACAATATAAATACAAGTAGTCATACCTCATTTTGTACGCACTGCTCATAATTGAAACTGGGAAGAAGTGGGCGCTACAGGAACTAGGCTAGTGCGCAAGTCTAGGGAGCAGTTGCAGTTGACAATTGTCGCTAGTTTCCTAGTTTAGGCTTAGAATTTCTGATCAGTCTTGGTTATCTTTATGCATTTTCCTTGGTTGCCTATTGGTTTTCTTCCAGAAGCATTCTTTGTCAATGTTAAGGTGCTCGGGGGTGGCTTCGACCTATGGTTGGGTGACAATATTGCTATATTGTCTATGGTTAAATGAGTACATCCATTATATTCTAACAGTTGCAACTAGAAATTGGAAACTACAACTGTAACTGTAACTACTCTACAACTGTAAATGGAAACTGCCACTACAACTGCAACTGTACAGTGGAAATATTTCAACTAGCTCTGATACCATGTTGATATTTACATGATTCTCATATATGATAGTTATTTCCTTATGATTAATAACAAGATTCACTTTCATACAACAGTTATCATAGAATAACTATACAGTGAAAATACAACTACAAAAATGCAACGAAAATAACAAGATCTATAAATATTAACCATGCACAGTAGACATGAGAAAACAACACAAGAACAAAAGATTTTATCATGAGAAACCCAAACTTAGGAGAAAATCCAACAACCTTTCTCTAGAAGAATATAGTCCAAGATATTACCAGTACATCACCATCAATAGACAAAATACCATACAAAGAATATCCTCCCCAAGGCTAGCATTACCAAGACCTAGCACTTCAATAAGATGACCAAGAATAACCAACCTAGAGCTTCTCCAAGTGTGGCTCACTCTCCAAGATAACCTATAACAAAAATAGCAAAACTGCCAAAACTGCAATTGCAATTTCCTTGTGCACATTGCAGAAGGATTTGTATGACTATCCAAATGAAATGATCTAGTCCTATATTTATACTAATCTGGTTGCCAGTCTGGGGCTGACTTCTTATTTCTAGGAATTCAATTTTATTATTATTTTTTTGTCTTTTACTGGTGGGGCCGACTTCTCTTCTTGGGTCTTCAATTTCTTCCTAGGGCTTCTGTAATGGTGTAGATGGGTCTTCTTGTAATTTCTTGTGGAGAATGGCTGCTCAAAGTTGAAAATCTCCAACAATTTGACACAAAATATTCTAGGAAATGCCCTTGGAAAAACCCCTAAGGGAAAACCAGTCAAGAAAGATTCTTCTTATGAGTTCATGAATAATATTACACAGAATTTATAGTAGAACACTTTCATCAAGAAAAAATTGTACTTATCTCACATAGCCTGTGTACCAACACCTCAAAAATTATGCCCAATTGTTGCCTCTATATGCTCCTATACAACACTATACAACCTAGTACAATAATAAATGCAACATTGTACAACCGTCAATTTTTGTGTTGTATTTTCTGCAAATACATAATTGAGTTGTACATATTTAACACAACATTTAATGCACCCAAAACTCCTCGATTTTTGTGTAAAAATTCTTACTGTAAGGCCCAACAGTAAATGATATACGACCCTATCAAATCTTCCTGATATGACCCAAATTCTAATGTTGAAATTCTCCTAGGTTTGCATGCCAAAATGTGCCCCTTCTTTCTGTTTCTTCATTTCCCCTCTTCTTCAATCTCAAGCTCTCTTTCTTTCTTGTAATGTGTGCCCCATCTCTCTTAAAATGATCCTTTTATAATGAATTAATGAATGACTATTGTAACCCTATATCTGCTAAGAAATAGACAATCAAGATTAGATCTTTCCCTTTTGAGATCAGTGGTCATGACTTAAGCTTCTGTTGAGTTCACTTAAATCACTTAAGTGACCTGAACTTTCCAAAAAGTCACTTTTACTTGTTAAATTATAAAAGACCCTAAATTTATAAAATTACTTTATAAACTCACTTTATAAAGTCACTAGAGAGAGACATTTGCTCAGTCACTTCCGCATGTTGGGAATCTCCAATGCAGAAGTACCTTCGAGCTACAAAATATAACACTCCCTCTTAGCGAGGGAGGTAGTTCTGGAACCTCCACCTGAATCAAACATGTCCTCTGTTGTTGCAACCGCTCCCTCTAAACTGGAAGACTCTACTCCCCGTGAACTGGAACTCTTTGTTTCTACCTCTGTTGGACTCTGATCAGGATCCATGTGTTCCTCCTCCATCAATGTCATCTCAAAACTCATGGGCATGTTGATATGAGTCTTTTTCTCTCTCATTGACACTGATCCAAACTCCAGACTCCCTCTATAACTCATCTCCAAACTCCCTCTATAGCCAATCACAGGTTTTCCCAACAACTTGTGCAACCTTTCATACCCCCTGTCCTCCAGAGATGCAACTGAGAGAAGATTTAGCTTTAGCTTTGGGACATGCAACAACTCTGTCACCTTCAAAGAACCTCCCGAATCTAGTTGGAAATCCATGGTTCCAACCTGCTTCCCTGCATGCATGGTGTTAACCCTACAAACCACATGCAATTTTGAGTCTATCTCTAACACACTAAGAAACATTGACCTCATTCATGTCATATGGGTAGATGCATTTCCTATCCTGTGAGGTGGCCCAATCATTGGAATTCTTCTTCTCCGTACTCTTTCCTACAAGAGCAAGATTTGATTCCTCTCTGCAACAAAACAGACCCTAGCGCAAGATCTATCCTTTGATCTTATTGGCTGCTATATTCACTTGTTGCCTCCTACTCGAAACCCTTACAGAAAGAATCTTTTTCCCTTCCTTCTTCCTAGCAAGAACACCTCTAGGTCACTGTAATCCAAGTGCCAAAGTCCCTATCTACTGAACCTCAGAGCCCAAGCTCTGATACCATGTTAAATTGCACGTATGAATTTCGTCAAACACTTAGAAAATTTTGATTTCAACCTCCAATAAATTCAACAGTACTGCAGTAAACTTAATAACGTTCTACTGTAATTTATGAGAAGAAATACATTGACTAAGAAAACTGAAAAATTAACTGCGGAAATAAATGAACAGTAGACAACATTCAATCATACATTTGACATAAAATATTTTGGGCAATGACCCTGGAAAAACCCCTAAGGTAAAACCAATCAAGAGTGATTCTTATTATGAGTTCATGAAGAATATTACAAAAAATTTATAGCAGAACACTTTCAGCAAGAAAACGTTGTACTTATCTCACATTTCCTGTCCAACAATACCTCGAAAATCATGCCCAATTGTTGCCTCTTTCTCTACTCTTGTACAACCTATTACAACAGTATATGCATCATTGTACAACCCTCGATTTTTTTGTTGTATTTTCTACAAATATAGAATGACCTTGTAAAAATTTAACACAACATTTAATGCACCCAAAACTCTGTGATTTATGTTCATAAATTGTTGTTGTACCGAGCAAAAGTAAATGTTGTACAACCCAGATTACAATGCTAAAATTCTCCAAGGTTTGCATGCCCAAAGTCTCCCCTTCTTTATGTTGTTTATTTTCCTCTCTTCTTCAAGCTCAATCTCTCTCTCTCTCTTGGAATGTGTTCCCCATCTCTCTCAAAATGATCCTTTTATAACTACCCTAACCCTATATCTCCAAAGAGATAGATGGTCAAGATTATATCTTTCCCTATTGAGATCAACGATCGTGACTTGATCTTCTGTTGAGTTCACTTAAATCACTTAAGTGACCCAAACTTTATAAAAAGTCACTTTTACTCATTAAATTATAAAAGACCCTAATTTATAAAATCACTTTATAAAGTCACTATAGAGAGACATGTGCTCGGTCACTTCTGCATGTTGGGCACTGCCAATGAAGAAGTACCTATGAGCTACAAAAACTAACAGAGGAAACCCATTATGCACCATTGTTAAAAAGAAAATGTGTATTTGATGTTTTGTGAAAATAAGCAATTTCAATGGAGAACCATTGCAATTAAAATAAAAGAATCATTATAGTATAAGATAGTTTGGAATTATGTTGATAGATAATCAATTTATTGGAGGGCCCATGCACAAATTCAACCGTTGACTTTGTTGTTGGGCCATTTGATGACCCGAATATACAATTGAGTTAATAATGCCCACTTAGTCTAATTGCAGATCTTAGAGGAGTACAATTGATCTGTCAAATCATGTATTTTGATATGAGTAACATATGGCCATATTCCTTGGATAAACTTAAAAGTGTAGATCAAAGTGATGAGAATTAACCAATGGATAAATAAGCATTAACGATTGTTCTTATGTTGAAGAATACAAAATCTATTTATTGGCATATAACATCTACAATTTCAGTATATGCAACATAGAAATGGCAAGCATAGAGCACTTCATATGTGGAGAAATGGCACACTTTACAAATCTCAGATAGTGTGATTTTATGAGTAGTGATTGATGGAAAAGATGTCATGTTCAAGTTTCTTGAGTAGTAATTATGAAATATGATTTGAGGTAGATGTCGTGATTGTACTTGTTGTGCATGGGGGAAGACAAGGATATGGAAGATGAGTTGAAACAGATCTATAATTCCATAGAGATACTCCAAAGGATTGAATGGATCTAAGACATTTTCTTGTGAGACATAAAATACAAATTTATGTGACTATGTAGATAAAACATTACAAGGAACATTGGCCTATCCAAAAAGAAAATTTTACTACATGTTGATGTAGGAGCATCGCTCCAGCCAGCTATGCGCCATCCAGCTAGCCCATTCAACGCACATTCAATGGGGAGAGAGAGGTGCAGCCCTCTTGTTTCAAATTTTGAAATTAATGTAATTAATGAATGTAAGGCTAGAAGGGCCAAAAATCCATGTGTATGCGCAGGCTTAGTTAAAGGATTCCTTAATTGGTTGTAAGGCTGGGATCTAGATCCGATTCGGACTAGACAACCCATTCAATGGAATTCAATGTAATTGAATAGAGTAGGTGAGATGGAGGGAAGAGATCAAAGATCCCCCTCATGTAAAAGATCTTTTGATCTTATTTTGAGTTAGTCGAGTCGAATAAAGTCAAGGAAGAGAGAGATATGTGAGAGACAAGAGAGGAGAGAAGGAGCCGAGACTCTCTTATAGTCTACACTCAAACCATATTGTAAAGAGGCATTCTGAGATTAATACAAACAGAAGCAGTTTTTCCTGCATGTTATTTTGTAGGTGAATGAATGTCTTTATGTGTTATTTTATGCTATAGATGTATGTGAGTTTGCATTTGTAGGAACAGATAGATTTTCCTATCTGTGAGTTCTTTGATTCCAAGTCTGGGTTCTTTGAGGCTTCATGCAAGGAGTGCATGATAGAACACTACGGGTTCTAGAAGCTAGTACAGGAGTGCACTTCTGAATTCTGCGGAATTTGGACAGGTATGTGCCAAGAGGGCACACCTACTGAGGTCATTGGCTCAGGGAGAAGCCTCAAGGTTGTTGAACACCCTGGAGGTGAAACTGTGCAGAAGAAGGCACAGTGAGAACACAAAATTGCTGCGGAATTTTGTAGAAGCTCCACCAAGAGGGCATTGAGCGTGTGCACTGGATGCACAAGGAGAACTCTATTTCGAGTTCGTTGAGAGGACAGAATCACAGAGGGATTCTGGAGAAGCTCTGCCAGGAGGGCATTGAGCAAGCGCATAGACTACACAGGAAGAACTCTCTATTGAGTTCGTTGAGGGAAAACAGAGTCACTGAAGACTTTGGAGATGCTCTTCTAGGAGGGCATTGAGCCAGTGCAAAGAGGGCACAAAGGAACTCTGTTGAGTTTTGAGTTAAGAGAAGTGTCCAGGAGGAGGACCTTCATAGGGTTGTTGAACACCCTGCAGACTCAACAAGGATTGCTTGAGAATAAGTTTCCAAGAGGGCACTTATAGCCCTTCCGAGAGAGAAAGTGACAGAAACCCTTTGGAGGGTTCGCAGAGGACAAATCTTAGGAGGAGCAGTGCTTTCATGCACAGAGCCCTACAAGAAATCACAGAAGGCTGAGAAACCCTTTGGAGGGTTCGAAGTTTGACAAAGCTCTGTAGAATTTGGGCAAATACGTGTCAGGAGGGTGCACCCACTAAAGTCATTGGCTCAGGGAGAAGCCTCAAGTTTGTTGAACACCTTGGAGGTGAAACTGTGCAGAAGAAGGCACAATGAGAAGACAGAATTGTTGAGGAATTTTGTAGAAGCTCTGTCAAGAGGGCATTGAGTGTGTGCACTAGATGCACAGGGAGAAATCTATTTCAAGTTCGTTGGAGGGACAGAATCACAGAGGGATTCTGGAGAAGCTCTACCAAGAGGGCATTGAGAAAGCGCATAGACTGCACAGTAATAACTCTCTATTGAGTTCGTTGAGGGAAAACAGAGTCACTGAAGACTCTGGAGACGCTTTTCCAGGAGGGCATTAATCAAGTGCAAAGAGGAATAGAGGAACTTTTTTGAGTTCTGAGTTAATAGAAGTGTCCAGGAGGAGGACCTTCACAGGGTTGTTGAATACCCTATAGACTCAGTAAGGATTGCTTGATCATAAGTTTCCAAGAGGGAACTTATATCCCTTCAGAGAGAGAAAGGGACAGAAACCCTTTGGAGGGTTCACAGAGGACAAAACTCAAGAGGAGCAGTTATTTCATGCACAGAGTCCTGCAAGAAATCGTAGAAGGCCGGGAAACGCTTTGTAGGGTTCAGAGTTTGACAAAGCTCAGGAGGGACAACATCCTTCGAATACAAGAAAGAGTCAAGGATTCAGGCTTCACAGCAGAATCAAAGGCCGATGCCTTTTGGAATGAAGAAATCTTCCAAGTTCAGGAATAAGCGCAGGCTCAGGAGGGAGCTACAGCTACCGTTGGATCGGTGTTGGAGAATATCTAGGCCGTTGAATCTATGTCTAGGCATAAGCAAGAGAGAGCGCAGTAAAAGAGATTTGGAGCCGTCAGATCTCGCGCAGATAGCCGATAGTCATCGGATATGGGAGGAGTTGCACAAGATTTAATCGCATATGCACAGAGGAGAGGACTCTGTGAAAGTCTCGAAAGGATAGTGGTTGTTGGATCCAGAATAACGAGAATCGTCGGATCTCAAGGAATTCCCATTTCAGAGTTCAGGGATTGGAGAGGCGAGGAGAAGGATTCACTGCATCATGAACTCTCGACTTGGGAAGTCCTGAAGATATCGGGACTGTCCATTTATAGAGGACGCATGGTAGGGATCTGGAAGCCATCGGAGCTGCAGACATCGGGAGCTTGAGAGGTAAGAATTGGGAGACAGGAAGTCGCAGGGGCACGAAATCCCGAAGACATCGGGAGCATATATTTGCAGAGATGCGTGTCAAGAGATCCGGAAGCCCATCAGGGTTTTGGGCATCGACGAGATCAAAGCAGAGAAGTATTTCAACTTCGTTACCTGCAAAGTCCCAAAGCGATCAAGTTCGTTCATCTGTGGAGGATGTGTGGCAGTGAGCGGGGGTACTTCGGTATTTCGGATGTCGGAAGTGAAAAGGGGTAAGGAACCTTGCAACCTTGCATTGCGGGGTCCTGAAACACGAAAACCCAGAAGCGCTCGGAGGAGTAGCGTCGGGCCACGAAACAAGGTCTCGTGGACAAGACTACAAGCGCGGGGCTTGTCATTCGCCAGGCATTTCAGGATTTAGCACTTCGGCCATCCCGAAGGCAAGGAGTCAACGCACTTGCATTGAAACCCCTCGAAGTCGCAGAACGCGACATGCGTGGAGAAGGAACTCTAGAGATTTCAGAGTTCAGCATTTCGGCAAGTCTGAGGGTGAAGAAGCAGGGCACTTGCGTTGAGAAATCCCGAAGTCGCAAAGTGTGACCCACCTTTTGGAATAGGGATGTGTTCATGGGAAAAGTGGTCAAATGGACCTGGATTTGGCCAGGGGCTAATCTACATTGGGCCATTTCAGCACATCGGAGTTCAGAGGATCGAGGAGTCAGGGAACTCGACCTTAGGGTTCGTGAAGACGTGAAACCTAAAATTTGCCTTTTGGCTTGGGCGAAGACTGAAGACTCACGCCTGGTGCATTTCTCGCACATGTGAGGTTTCTGATGGACCTGTGGATACACTCTGGTGAGTGTGAGATATTTCCTGCGGGAAAACAGAAGAGTCAATCTGACTCAGGGGAAGTTTTGGAACGATCCTAAGACCGGGATGTCATGCAAAACCTACTGAGGCAGGGGGGTCTACATTATTGTGGTATCATAGAAAACAATGATGTCTAACCCAGCGGAAGGAAAGGAGCATTCCAAGGAATGGCTCAAAATTTTCAGCCAGGAAGCTGAAAAGGAGATCACTGTAGTACTAGAAGTTGCAGAAGAAGAAGAAAAAGAAGATGACAAAGAAAACAACATAGATTTTGTTGATCTGTATCAAGAATTTGAAGCCCTAGAGAGAAGGGTGAAGGTGCATAGCTTGCACATCCAACAAGCTAAGTTGGAAGAAGTACAGTGGAGGAGAGTGCAAAAGGAGAGCCAACCAGAGGAGCAGTTGGATGAGGTGATCCATGAGATCAGGAAGCTAATGGTCAAATCAGCAAAAGAGGTCAGCAGAGAGAAGTTGGATAGAAAAGAACCTGTAAGAGCAGTAGGGAAACAATAGAAGCAACAGTAGCAAAGCAGAGGAGCAGATGGAAAGCTTTGAAGAATTGTTTGGGATCCAGGAGGATTTCATTCAATGAGGTTGGGAATCTCATGAGTAGGAGCTCATGAAATTTTCACAACATCGAAGTATGATGCAGGAGCATCACTCTAGCCAGCTATGTGCCAGGTAGCTAGCCCACTCAGCGCGCATTCAATGGGGAGAGAGAGGCGCAACCCTCTCATTTCAAATTTTGAAATTAATGTAATTAATGAATGTAAGGCTGGAAGGGAAAAAAATCCATGTGTATGCATAGGATTAGTTAAAGGATGCCTTAATTGGTTGTAAGGTTGGGATCTATATCCAATTCGGACTAGACAACCCATTCAATGAAATTCAATGTAATTGAATAGAGTAGGTGAGATGGAGGGAAGAGCTCAAAGAGCCCCCTCATGTAAAATATCTTTTGATCTTATTTTGAGTTAGTCGAGTCGAATAGAGTCAAGGAAGAGAGAGCTCTACGAGAAACAAGAGAGGAGAGAAGGAGTCGGGACTCTGTTACAGTCTGCGCTCAAACCATATTGTAAGGAGGTATTCTGAGATTAATACAAACAGAAGCAATTTTTCCTGCATGTTATTCTGTAGGTGAATGAATGTCTTTATGTGTTATTTTATGTTGTAGATGTATGTGAGTTTTCATTTGCAGGAACAGATATATTTTCCTATCTATGAGTTATTTGATTCCACGTCTGGGTTCTTTGAGGCTTCATGCAAGGAGTGCATGACAGAACACTACAGGTTCTGGAAGCCAGTGCAGGAGTGCACTTCTGAATTGTGTGGAATTTGGATAGATACGTGCCAAGAGGGTACACCCACTGAGGTCGTTGGCTCAGGGAGAAGCCTCAAGGTTTTTGAACACCTTGGAGGTGAAACTGTGCAGAAGAAGGCACAATGAGAACACAAAATTGCTGCAGAATTCTGTAAAAGCTCTACCAAGAGGGCATTGAGCATGTGCACTGGATGCACAAGGAGAACTCTATTTCGAGTTCGTTGAGAGGACAAAATCATGGAGGGATTCTGGAGAAGCTCTGCTAGGAGGGCATTGAGCAAGTGCATAGACTACACAGGAAGAAATCTCTGTTGAGTTCGTTGAGGGAAAACAGAGTCACTGAAGACTTTGGAGATGCTCTTCCAGGAGGGCATTGAGCCAGTGAAAAGAGGGCATAGAGGAACTCTGTTTATTTTTGAGTTAAGAGAAGTGTCCAGGAGGAGGACCTTCATAGGGTTGTTGAACACCCTACAAACTCAGCAAGGATTGCTTAAGCATAAGTTGCCAAGAGGGCACTTATATCCCTTCAAAGAGAGAAAGGGACAGAAACCCTTTGGAGGGTTCGCAGAGGACAAAGCTTAGGAGGAGTAGTTCTTTCATGCACAGAGCCCTACAAGAAATCACAGAAGGCCAGGAAACCCTTTGGAGGGTTCAGAGTTTGACAAAGTTCAGGAGGAACAGATTCCTTCGAATATAGGCGAGAGCTAAGGATTTGGGCTTCACAGTAGAAGCAAAGGCCGAGGCCTTTTGGAACGAAGAAATCTTCCAAGTTCAGGAAGAAGCGCAGACTCAGGAGGGAGCTAAAACTACCATTAGATCGGTGCTAGAGAAGATATGGGCCATTGAATCTACATCCAGGCGTAAGCAGGAGAGAGTGCAACAGAAGAGATTTGGAGTCGTTAGATCTCACACAGATAGATGATATTCATTGGATTTGGGAGGAGTTGCACGATATTTAATCTCGTATGCGCAGAGGAGAGGACCCGACAAAAGTCCCAAAAGGATAGTGGTCATTGGATCTAGAATAACGAGAATCGTTGGATCTCGGGGAATTCTAGTTTCGGAGTCCGGGGATTGGAGAGGCAAGGAGAAGGATTCGTTGCATCGTGAAATCCTGACTCATGAAGTCCCAAAGAGATCGAGACTGTCCATTTGTGGAGGATGCATGGCAGGGATCCGGAAGCCATCGGAGCTTCAAACATCAGGAGCTCGAGAGGTAAGAATCGAGAGACAGGAAGTCCCGAGGCATGAAATCTCGAAGACATCGGGAGCATCCATTTGCAGAGACGCGTGTCAAGAGATCCAGCAGCCCATCGGGGTTTCGGGCATCGACAAGATCATATCAAATAAGTTTCGAATTCGCGACCCATGAAGTCCCGAAGCGATCAGGGTCATCCATATGTGGAGGACGCATGGCAGTGATCAGGGGTACTTCGGTATTTCGGATACCGAAAGTGTGAAGGGGCAAGGAATGTTACAACCTTGCATTGTAGGGTCCCGAAATGAGAAAATGTGGAAGCACTCGGAGGAGTAGCACTGGGTCACGGGACAAGGTATCGTGGACAAGACTACAAGCACGAGGCTTTTCATTCACCAACCATTTTGAGATTCGACACGTCGGCCATCCCAAAGGCAAGGAGTCGGGGCACTTGCATTGAAACCCTAGAAGTCATGAAACGCGACGTGCATGGAGAAGGAACTCCATAGATTTTGGAGTTCATCATTTCGGAAAGTCCGAGGGTGAAGGAGCGGGGCACTTGCGTTGGGAAATCCCGAAGTCGCGAAGTGCGACACACCTTTTGGAATAGGGTTGTGGTCATGGGAAAAGTGGTCATATGGACCAGGATTTGGCTAGGGGCTAATCTACATTGGTCCATTTTGGCACATCGAATTTTAGAGGATCGAGGAGTCAGGGAACTCGACCTTAGGGTTTGTGAAGATGCGAAACCCGAAATTCACCTTTTGTCTTGGGCGAAGACAGAAGACTCATGCCTAGTGCATTTCTTGCACAGGTGGGGTTTCTGAAGGACCTATGGATACACTCTGGTGAGTGTGAGATATTTCCTGTGGGAAAACAGAAGAGTCGATCTGACTTAGGGGAAGTTTTGGAACGATCCAAAGACCGGGAGGTCGTGCAGAACCTGTTGAGGCAGGGGGATCTACGTCACATGTGTTGTTCCTAAATTCTACACCTGATTGCTAAAGGGAAGATCTAGGCCACCTCAAGTTTAGAATGATTTTTTTATGATTTTGTTGGTCAGTTAGAGGGTTGGTTTTACCAATACAAGAGCATGGTTTGGTTGGAAAAATGATATAGATGAGGGTTATCCTTGGCTAGTGACACACAAATGTCAGACAAGTGAAACAATAGAGGTAAAAACAAAGGGAAACAACAAACCACTCAACGAATAATCTGCTGCAAGAAGTTTAATGCTTAAAATATAATTTCAAGACATTAAACATGTATCAAGAACACAATTTATCCCATAGGTTGCAATAAAAACAAATCTTCACCAAAGCATTAGCTATTTTACAGGTTGCATATTAGTAAAGATAAGTTGTAAAATAGATGAAGGGAATGAAATGTACTTCGCACAGATCAAAAATTGCATTCAACATAAGATAAAAACACATGAAGATTTGGACAAAACACTGCCATCAAAAGTATATTCACCAGGTAGAGATCTTTAATCCATGCATAGAACAAGTTCAACTAGTTGATGTATTGATCTTGTTTTCCCAAAAATAGAACCCTTAAAACATACAAAAATTGCATATTTAACAAAGTTGCAGAGGCTCTCGTCCATTTGGGACTGAGGCTTAACTCTACACTACTAGTTGTAAAACAACTTATTAACTTAGATAAAAACATTGCTGGAGTATATTAAGGTATACTTTGAGCTTGACTTAATAAAAAAGAAGTGGTTCATATCACACACAAATGACCACTTATGATTCCTTAATCTAAAAGAGTCTTGAACTTTAATAAATAAAACTACTGCTAATCATAAACCAAATTGATTCATATGTTGAATCGAACCGAGTCTTGATAGAAATAACTAGGACTGATAGAACTGGATTCTAAGTCGACTACAGGTGTACATGTGCGCTGTTGGAGGCCACTGGGAGATAACTGGGTGTGTTGGCAACTTCTTCAAATTGTCTCCTTTAGAAAGAAACAAGTCTTTTGGTGCTTCTTTTAGAGTCTTTGATATTTCTTATGTAACCTGGAGTACTGTTTCTCCAATTCTCAATTATGGTGTTGCAAGGATTGGGCCTACAACTTCAGTTTATGCACCTGTCGACTATCGTCGAGATATTTCCAGACAAGCAATATGATGTCGTATATTGCATCAGCGTTCCCTTTGTTAGGCGTCGTTTAAAAACTTTAAAACATGCAATTAATGAGGATAAGCCACTTCAAAAATTTGATGTTCAGGATATTTTGAATGTAGAGTATACATATCTCCTAAATGACCAAACTCACGAAGTCATTAACCAACTCTTATTGCTAAACATTTTGGGATTTCAAGACTCCGGCTCTTCGACGTTCGAGGAGATTTTGACTGTAGAGTTTGAGAATCTTCCAGAGGACGATCTCCCAGAGTGATGTGGCCACATGATGTCATACTTAGTGATGTGTCATAAAAAGAGAGTGACATGTTTCACCTGAAATAGTACAGATGACGTAACCAAAGTGCTTGAAATGAGTGCCACGTGTCATTGACAGATGAATTTTATGTGTCATCGACAGATGAATGCCACGTGTCTCCGACTCTTCAACATTCGAGAGCTTTTGAATGCAGAGTATGGATATCCCCAGAGTGACGTGGTAGTTCGGGGCTCTGAAACTTCAGGAAAATGCATTTTTTCTAGATTGAAATATCCTGGAGTGACATGGCAGCATGTTGTCACAATTGATGATGTGTCATAAAAATGAGAGTGACATGTGTCACCTGAAATAATTCAGATGTTGTAACCAAAGTGCCTGAAATGAGTGCCATGTGTCATCTAGAATCAACCATCATGTGGTATATGACATGTCAACTAAAGAAGAACTTATGAGAAAGGAGCTCTGATGCTTTGGCACTTTGGCACTTCGAAGCTCCGACGCTTTGGAACTTCAGCACTTCGATGTTTGGGAGATTTTGAATGTGGAGTATGGATATCTCCCAGAGGACGATCTCCCAGAGTGACGTGGCAGTTTAGGGCTCTGACACTTTGGTAAAATGCCTTTTCTCTAGATTGAAATATCCCAGAGTGACATGGCAGCATGTTTTCACAATTGATGATGTGTCATAAAAATGAGAGTGACATGAGTCACCTGAAATAACGCAGATGACATAACCAAAGTGCTTGAAATGAGTGCCACGTGTCATCTAGAATGAACCAACATGTGGCATATGACACGTCAGCTAAAGAAGAACTTATGAGAAATGGACTCCAACGCTTTGGCACTTTGGCACTTCAAAGCTTCGACGATTTAGAACTTCAACACTTCGGAGTTCGAAATATTTTGACTGTAGAGTATGAATATCTCTTGGAGGATGATCTCCCAGAGTGACATGGCAGTTCGGGGCTCTGACACTTCATGGCTTTGGGGCTCTATGTTTGTTTTGGATCAAAATCTCTCAGATGATCCAACTCATGAAGTGACGTGGCAATGATGTTCCACTTTGACAATTCAGGGCTCCGACACTTCGGGGCTTTGACACTTCGGGGATTTTCACTTGTTCTAGATTGAAATATCTCGGAGTGACAATGTTCTAGAGTGAAACTTCATATGCTTTGTGGTTAAACCTTCCACGGTTTTGAAAATCTGAATGCACAAGAGTCATCTATCTTAATTGACTGTAGGGTCTTGACCGTGAACAATTTAAATCTGTATGTTACAAGCTAAGCCTGAAATGGATTGGTGTGTCTTTCTTTTTGGATGTTTCATGTGCATATAAAGGACTTGGTCGACCTTTTGCATGCTCAATCTATGGTAAACATGATGACAAGTATTTTGAACCCAAACCATTACATGCAATTATCCTTCAAGAAAATAAAAATAATTGGTGCAAAGAATCAATCAAGAAAGATAATGATAAAAACTGAGTCATTTAGTAATGGGAAACTGACTTAACCAACCACAAGAGGAATGATTTTGATGAAGGTATAAGGAAATGAGAGAGGAGCGACAGGGGTGAAGACTTAGGTCTCAACATTGGCTCCAATTGGGGATATCACCCCCATGTGGGGTACTGAGAAAAAAATATCATTGCCTTGGAAGTTAATAACTTGCTCCCACCATCCTTCTCTTACTTTTGTTTTTGTCTATTATCCATGTATATCTACTATTGTCTCTTAGCCATGCATCTTATTGAATCCAAAACTATAACTACACCCCAGTGCTTTTTTTGGGCTCTGGAGTCTTTATTCACACACAAACTAACTAATCAAATGCAATCGAAAAGGGAAAGAAGCTATGGTACAAGAGGGACCTTCCCTCAGCCTTTCAAGGAAAATAGTGTTTCAGGTAGTGCCCATTTATTGGGCCTCCAAAAATATCAGTATCATCTAGATTGTGTAAAAAAAAATTATTATTTTCCAAAACTTCAACCACCTTAAAAGGACCAAACCTGAGGTTATCGAACTTACCATGCTTAGACTTCTCATCTCTTATGGCATCCCACCTCAAGATTTGGTCTCCTTGAAATATCTCCTTCTTGGTTTTCTTGTCAAAATATGATTTGATATTGCTTTGGTACGCCTTAGTTATATGATTCAGTGCTTCTCCCTTTTGTTGAACCTCTATAATCTAAAGGATCTTGAAGGTTGTATCTTTCCAATGTCAATGTCCTCAAGACACTTTAATACGATGTCAACAAGATCCCTCCAATATAGGTTCTGATTTAAAATTCAGAATTTTATAGTTTTAATTTGAGAAACCTGGCCCTCGTCTTCTTCAAATCTGGTGGACATTCTAGGTGCTACAGAAAGTAAATAACATCTATGTACCAAGGTGAATAAGAGTATTTTTCAAATACCTGCATGTTGTCTTGTCCAGACTGTGTCATGGGTGCATCGAATTGGGTGAAGGTCTGATGCAATTCCATCACCTTACAATTTTATTCTGATAACAACTTGGCAAGTCCCTGACGCTTGAGCTTGGTGGGTTTTATGTGTAGGTCATACTCCAATAGTTTGACAATCCACTTCCCTCTTTTCCATTCACTATTTGGTTGGACCATAATCTCTTTGACACTGCTGCTAGGAACATAGGTTGTTAGGCTAGATTGTAACACATACACCCTGAAGGCTTTCAACACTTTGACCAATGCATAGGCCTATTTTTCTAATATGTCATACTTCATCTCAGCATCTCGGAGGGATTTGCTGAAAAAGGCTATGGGTTTTTCATGCCCTTCTTCATTATTTTGTAGTAGCACAACAACAATGGTTTCCTCGGAAGCAAAAGAGAAGATAAATAATTCTTTGGCATAGTTAGGGATGACCAATATAGGGGCTTCAACCAAATCTTGTTTGATCCTTTGGAATGTCGATTTTTCCTCTTGTGAACACTTGATAACAACATCCTTATTGAAATTGTTGGTGATAAGCCTTATGATTTCAGCAAAGCTTGGCACAAAGCGCCTTAAAAATATTATTTTGCCTATAAAAAACTGAATAGACTTCTTATTTCTAGGGATTTCAATTTCCTGAATGGCCTCCACTCTCTAAGGGTATATTTTTATACCTCCTGTTGATATGATGTGACCTAGGAGTTTACCTTTTGGCATAGCAAAGTGGAACTTCCTGGGATTCAAAGAAATCCCATACCTTCTGCATTTTTAGAAAATTTGCTCAAGGGGTTGTAAATGCTCATCATCTGATTTGGAGAAAATGTTGATTTCATCCAAATATATAACCATAAATTTATCTTTCTCCCCCACGAAGGCTACATCCATAGCCCTCTAAAAGGTGGCCCCTGTGTTCATCATCCCAAAGGGCATTTTGTTATGCATAAATGTCCCCCATGGTGTGGTTAATGCTATTTTTTCTTTGTCTTCTTCACATACTGCTATCTGGTTATAAGCAGAGTACCCATCCAACAAAGAAATCATGTGGGCACCTACTACACTTTGCAAAATATGGTCCATCTTGGGCAGGGGGTAGTTGTGTTTTAGAGAACACTTGTTTAGATTTCAAAAATCAATACACAAGCGTATTTCCCCACTCTTTTTCCTCATAGGTACCAAGTTGGCCACCCAATCTGAGTACCTTATCGTATCAAGCATTCTTTTCAGCTCTTTTTCAATTATGGACATCAACATGGGATTAAACTGCCTAATCTTATGTCTGAATGGCATAGAACCAACCTTCAAAGGGATCTTGTGTTGGATGATATCAGTGTCAAATGTCGTCAAATATTCATACGACCATGCAAAAATATCAACATAATTTTTCATGAGGCTAACATAGCTGTCTTTTTGTTCTGGAGGTAGTGCCTTGGACATTTTTACTATTTTGGGATTTTCAACAGTCCCAATGTTGTAGTCCATCACTTCCTCTCCTTGATTTTTTATGGCAGCTACTATGGAGACATCATGACTGTCAAATAACCTTTCGAGTGGCACTAGACCCCTGGAGATGTGGTTTGTTTTAAGATCCACAATTTTGTGGCCAACGACTTTGTTCACCAGATAAGATGTTTGTTGACAAGATGATTCATCATCTTCACCCTCTTGATCTATTGAGATACTGGAGAATTTTTCAATGGTCTGTAGAAATCTTTGCAGCTCAAAATCATCGCTAAATACTTGCCAATGATTTATGTTGTCTGGTATGGTTGTCCTATGTCTGACTTCCACCTGATACTAGATATTTGGGTCAATGGGAGGTCTGAAGGTGTTGGTAGCCAATGCCAAAGAATCTGCCTTCTGATTTTCCTCTCTAGGAATGAAGTAGATATTAAATGCTAGAAAGAAGTTGTCAACCAGGTCCCACACCTCATTCCTATATTTCTTGAGCCTCTATTGCTTAGCTTGATAGATGTTTTTTACTTGATTGATGATTAACTCAGAATCACCAAAAAATACCAACTATCAATGGCCATGTCTTTGGAAGCCCTCAATCCAAGCACTAGAGCTTCATACTCAGCTATATTGTTAGTAGTCTCTAATTCCATCTTATAAGAGAGAGTTATAACCTCTTGTGCAAGGGAAATGAGGACTATACCATCCCCAAAACCTTCCTTTGATGAAGAGCCATCGAAATACATACTTTGTTCTGTTGATCTGTCAGTGACTGATTTTTGCATTTGTTGACTATAATTTATGGTTCCTCATTATTTAAATGAAAAACAGATGACCCAATCTCATCCTCAACAACATAAATTGGATGGTTTCTTGGATTCTCATGGTCACTGATGATGCATTCCAATCTGACTTCCCTGTATAGCCTCCTATGTTCTCCCACGAAAATAGGGATGGTGGCATATGTGAGGTCCATTTGTAATGATCCTCCAACCTTCTTGGCCCATGTCCTGGAAAAAAGAATACCAAACTTGGGGGAATATCAACCACAACGATGTCCATCAATACACTCTTCATGGGTAATGGTGCCAAATAAACCACTAGATATTTTATTAATCCCAAACATTTGAATTTTTTGGAGTCAAAGGAGTAAAGGTCTTGGTAGGTCTTGGTGATTTCCAGACCTAGTTCCTCCATAACAACCCTAGACATGACATTGTGTGAGGCACCTAAGTCCATGAGACAGTTATGTAGGATCTTATCATAGACATTTAAAGATATGTAGAAAGGTGGAGAAGCATCAGAGCCATCCTCAATATATGGGCCCATAGTAATGGTCGGGTTCTCATCCTACAGACTAATTACATAAGAAGTTACAACAAAAGTAGGTGGTTGCAGAACCTTCATAATGGATTGTTTAAAAGGTTCGTTTTTCAACAATTCTGACAGGAGTACATGGATCTTTATCTTCCTCAACTCATGCTCTAGGATGAAATATGCGTGTGGCCTATCAGCTTCCTTTTCTTCAGGAGAAACAATTTTAAATGGAGGCTGGTGAACTTTAGTCAATGCACCCTTTCTTGGATTTGGCTTGGGAGGAACCTCTATTTTTCTATTCTGATCAGAGGTGGTGTCTTTAGGAGTGTATGTTCTAGGCATCAAGCCATATTTCTTTTGGGGATGGACTTGAATAACTCCCTCTTCCCCTATCTCAATATCAAACTAATTTGACAATTGTGCTACCTCATAATCTTGTTGCATTAAGTGACTGGTGTAAAAATATGTTTCATGGACACCATTACTCCCTCGTTGTTTCTCCTCCAGACATTTTCCGCCTATTGCTACATTATAACCTCCCCTACTATCTACCTTTAAGCTCCACTTGTTTCTTGTCTTGTCTCACCCTCACTCTGTCATCCGTCACCTGACCCACCTCTCTACTTTCTTTGTCATTTTTTCATCCCCCTCCTCGTCCTGTAATTGTTGTGTGTAAACTTAATTTTCCAATGTCATGTGGTGGATAGTGCAAGTGCGCCTGCAATTTTAGGGGTGGCATGTTGAATCGCTAGATTCATGATATTATTACTCAAGCAACTAAGACCTATGAGATGCATGCTCTGCCATAATTCCAGGTTGCATTGGACCTGACAAATGTCAATGCCTGTGTTCTTTGATACTTTATTGATAATGAGGAAAACTTATCGAGACTGAGCCAACCTATGCGTTCTTTGGAAACCTATCGAGACCGAGCCAACCTATACTTCAAGTTTGTCGACATTTACTAGATTATCAAGAGCCTCATGGGGAAATCTCTTATAGAGAGAAATGAATCCCACTAGGAGATACTCCTTCAATTCGACGAAGTGCAAAACAACTACGAAGCATGGAGAGAAATCTAGAAAAGCAGGCCTGCTAGAGCGCTGAGATTGTTGGAACAAGCCAGGAGTACCCCCATGCAATGGAGCCTCATCTAGAGGCTTCCTTTGGTCAGCCTCTCTGATTTTCTATGCTTTTCCATATCTTTTTTTTTTATAGTCATGGAGGATGGGATGTCTTAGCTTTGCCTCTTAATAGGTCTCAGGATGATCATAGATATGGTTATAGATATAAGTCTGATATAAGTGTGGGAAAGATGGTAGCTAAATTAGAGATTGGAAGAGGAATGTTAAAATTATTTTTTAATCACGTTGTAAGTCAGTGATGCCATTTTTTTCAACCAGACATCATATTTATTTTTATATTCAACATCTTCATTTCATGGTGTTTTGGACAAGAGAATAGTTAGTCAATGTGACTTAGTTTCTTTGAGCCAAAGTTTAGTTGAAAATATGAGAAAATATATGAAGTGAATGGTGGTTATATGTAAGGTACAAATAAAATATGGTTACTTAGTTTCATTAGGCCAGAGTTTAGATGAAAATTCGAGAAAAAAGATGAAGTGAATTATGGTTGTATGTAAGGCACAGATAAAATATGGTTACATGTGTACTCGTTCATCAATGTGTTTGGGATCATCTTGTTTATTTAAGATAACAAAATATGTTACAACACACCTAATCAAGGCCATGGGAAAAAAGGGCAACTCTCCACATAGCAATTAAAAAAATAAATATATAGAAGACACTTTTACATAGAAAAGGGTGGAAAAGTGCTATTAGGATGCTAAAGTAAATATGTCAGATTTTGGTTGACAATATCATTATCAAGTCTTCTTGGTTTGTTGAGTTTCCAATAGCCACTACATAACCTAAAAAGATGTTAAATTTCACTTATGACTTCCGTCAAACACTTAGAAAATTCTGATTTCAAACTCCAATAAATTCAACAGTAATGTTGTAAACTTAACAACACTATATTGTACTTTATGAGCATAAATACATTGACTAAGAAAACCAAAAAATTAGCAGTAGAAATAAATGAACGGTAGACAACATTCATTCGCACTTTTGACACAAAATATTCTTGGCAATGCCCCTAGAAAAATCCCTAAGGGGAAACCAATCAAGAGAAATTATTTTTATGAGTTCATGAAGAATATTCCACAAAATTTATAGCAGAACAATTTCAGCAAGAAAACATTGTACTTATCTCACACTGGTTGTCTAGCAATACCTCAAAAATTGTTCCCACGTGTTGCCTCTTTCTCTGCTCCTGTACGACATTGTACAACCCAGTACAATAGTAAATGCATAATTGTACAACCTTCGATTTGTGTGTTGGATTTTATGGAAATACAGAATGTCCCTATACAGATTAACAAAACATTTAATGCACCTAAAACTCCTTGATTTCTGCATAGAAATTCATATTGTAATGCCCAACAATAAATGTTGTACGGCCCTGTCAAATCTTTCTTGTACAACCCAAATTTCAATGTTGAAATTATCCTAGGTTTGAGTGCCCAAATGCACCCCTTATTTATGTTGCTTCTTTTCCTCTCTTCTTCAAGATCAAGCTCTCTTTCTCTCTTGGAATGTGTGCCCCATATCTCTCAAAATGCTCCTTTTATAATTAATTAAGGAATAACTACCCTAACCCTAGATCTCAAAAAAGATAGACAATCATGATTAGATATTTCTCTCTTGAAATCAACGGTCGTGACTTAATCTTTCGTTGGGTTCGCTTAAATCACTTAAGTGACCCAAACTTTATAAAATGTCACCTTTACTCGTTAAATTATAAAAGACCCTTACTTTATAAAATCATTTTATAAAGTCACTTGAGAGAGACATTTGCTCAGTCACTTCTACATGTTGGGTACTACCAATGTAGAAGTACCTCTGAGCTACAAGAAATAACACTCCCTCTTAGCGAGGGAGGCACTTTTGGAACCCCCACCTGGATCAAACACATCATATGTTGCTGAAACTTCTCTCTCTAAACTGGAAGACTCTACTCCCTATGAACTGGAACTCTTTGTTGCTACCTCTATTTGACTTTGATCAAGATCCATGTTCTCCTCCTCCATTAGTTTCAACTCAAACCTCATGGGCCTATTGAGATGAGCCTCCTGCTCTCTCATTGACATTGATCAAAACTCAAGACTCCCTCTAGAACTCAACTCCAAACTCCCTCTGAAGCCAATCACAGGTTGTTCCAACAACCTATACAACCTCTCATACCCCATGTCCTCCATAGATGAAACTGACAACATATTTAACTTCATCTTTGGTACATGCAACACCTCTTTCATCTTCAAATAACCTCTTGAATCTAGCTAGAAATCCACGGTTCCGACCCCCTTCACTGCATGTATGGTGTTAACCCTACAAACCACATGCAAGTCTGAGTCTATATTTGACACACTAAGGAACATGGACCTCAGTCATGTCATATGGGTAGATGTGCTTCTTGTGTTGTAAGGTGGCCCAATCACTGGAATTCTTCTTCCCCTTACTCTTTCCTGCAAGAGCAAGATTTGGTTCATCTCTGCAGTAGAATATACCCTAGCCCAAGATCTATCCTTTGATCTTGTTGGCTACTATTTTCACTTGTTTCCTCCTACTAGAAACCCTCATGACAAGAATATTTTTCCTTTCCTTATTCCTAGAAAGAACACCTACAGTTCACTGCAATCCAAGTGCCAAAATCTCTGTCTATTGAATCTCAGAGCCCAAGCTCTGATCCCATGTTAAATTTCACTTATGACTTTCGTCAAACACTTAGAAAATTATGATTTCAACCTCCGATAAATTCAACAGTAATGTAGTAAAATTAACAACATTCTATTATACTTTATGAGCATAAATACATTGACTAAGCAAACTGAAAAATTAGCAGTGGAAATAAATGAATAGTAGACAACATTTAGTCACACATCTGACACAAAATATTATGGGCAATTCCCCTAGAAAACCCCCTATGGTAAAACCAATCAAGAGAGATTCATATTATGAGTTTATGAAGAATATTACACAAAATTTACAACAAAACACTTTCAGCAAGAAAATATTGTGCCTATCTCACACAACCTGTCCAACAACACCTCGGAAATTATACCCAATTGTCACCTCTTTCTCTGCTCCTGTAGGACATTATACGACCCAATACAACAATAAATGCAACACTGTACAACCCTTGATTTTTGTGTTGGATTTTCTTCAAATACATAATGGCCCTATACATATTTAACACAACATTTAATTCACCCAAAATTCTTTAATTTATGTGCATAAATTCTTGTTGTACGACCCAATTGTAAATGTTGTATGGCCTTGTCAAATCTTCCTTGTATGACACAAATTTCAATGCTAACATTCTCCTAGGTTTGCATGTTGAAATGCACCCCTTCTTTTTGTTTCTTCTTTTCCTCCTCCTTTAAGCTCAATCTCTCTTTCTCTCTTGGAATGTGTGCCCCATCCCTCTCAAAATCCTCCTTTTATAACTAATTAATGAATAACTACCTTAACCCTAGATCACCAAATAGATAGACGGTCAATATTAGATCTTTCCCTCTTGAGATCAACGGTCGTGACTTAATATTTCGTTGAGTTCACTCAAATCACTTAAGTCACCCAAACTTTATAAAATGTCACTTTTATTCATTAAATTATAAAAGACCCCAACTTTATAAAACCACATTATAAAGTCACTAGAGAGAGACATTTGCTCGGTCACTTTCGCATGTTGGGAACCACCAGTGCAGAAGTACCTCTGAGCTACAAAAACTAACAAAAGAAACCCATTATGCACCACTGTTAATAATTAATGTATATTTAATATGGTGTGAAAATAAGCAATTTCAATGGAGAACCATTGTAATTAAAAGAAAAGAAGAATCATTATAGAGTAAGATAGTTGGGAAATATGTTGATGGATAATCAATATATAGGTTATCAATATACACATGCTCAATCCACTTGAGCTTAACCCGATTGTAGATTTGACTCATTCGAGGGCCTAGCCACAAAATCAACCATTAACTTTGTGGTTGGGCCATTTGATGACCTGAATCTACAATTGAGTTAAGAAAGTCCACTCAATCCAATTGAAGATCTTAGAGGAGTACAATTGATGTTTCAAATCGTGCATTGTGATATGGGTAGCATATCGTCCTATTCCTTGGATAAGCTTGAAAGTGTAGATCAAAGTGATGAGAATTCACTGATGGATAAATAAGCATTAATGATTGTTGTTATGTTTAAGAATATGAAATCTCTTTATTGTCTTCTAACATCTACAATTTAAGTATATGCAACATAGAAATGACAAGTATAGAGCACTTCATATGTGGAGAAATGACACACTTTACAAATCTTAGATAGTGTGATTTTATGAGTAATGATCGATGGACAAGATGTCATGTTCAAGTTCCTTGAGTAGTAATTATGACACATGATTTGAGGTATATGTCGTTCTTATACTTGTTGTGCATGTGGGAAGACAAGGATATGCAAGATGAGATGAGCCACAAAATGGAATTTTTTGTGATTACGTAGACAAAACATTATGAGGAAGAATGGCCTATCCAAAATGAAAAAATTACTACATATACGCCTCTTTTAATATTATGATCTTGGGTGAATGATGACCTTTGTGTCTATTACGATGGGAGTGATTAGTTTGATAACAAAGTGAAATATCCAAGCGCATGTTTATAATTCCCACGACTGAGGGAAAAATAAAAGAGTAGATCAAAGTTGTTTCAGAGGTCTACAGTTCGATCCCAGAAAATTATTTGATTAATGATTCATGGGCTTTGAATCTTGTCGCATGGGGATGTGGATTTTTTTTACCTTTCCATTTATATGATGTTGGTGAAAGGAAGGATGCTAATTTCGTATTGTTATGGTCAAACCATAAGTTCAAATATTGTTTTGATATGATCAAGAATAAAATTTGGGTATTACTACTTGTGTGATAGAAAGCATCCAACAAGCTTTGCACAATTGGAAAGACAATTTGTTTAATTCAACTTGATTAATGTATTTGATGAGTGTGTCATGGCCATAAAAATCAAATGGTAATGGTTTTGACAATCATTAAAAATATAGTTAATTATATATGAAGATTCACAATTATGTTTTAATGGTCACAAGGGTTCATAGTAAACTCATTGGACACAATGTGTTAAAAATATAAATTGGTTTCATCTCCTCATTGAAAAGGAAATGAAGACAGGTTCGAGATCGATGTTATTCGAAAACCCAAGTTTTTAAAATCATGATCAATCTGTATGTTGTTTTTTGAAAATAGATCATAGAAATTTTGTCATGTCATGGAAATACATAAATTCATGAATTTGGTTGGAAGAACCAAATTGAAAGGATATTTAATCTAGCCAACTAATGACATAAGTTGAGTCTATGTTGGAATTGACCATTTTGACATTAGATAAATCTTTTTGAAATTGTTTGCAAAACTAAAAATATCATGAAGAAGATCTAAAGTGGGTAGAAGACAAACTCTCTATCAAGTGTAGTGAGAGGAAGAATTTGACAGAGATGATGTAGAAAAAAAATATGAAAGAAGAAGACAACTAGAAGAAGAAAGAAGGAAAACTTGTGGGCATGGACACAACAACAAATCAACAATGAAGAAATAGAATACCAAATAAAGCAAAGACAAATAAAGGCCAATAATATATTACTTGGTGTTGAGAAATAATATGGTATTTCAGTCTTTATTATGTGGGATTTTGTTGAATGTGTTCTCTAGTCATATTTTGTTGGATGCATTATCTAATTTAATGTTCATTTTTATTGAGAATTAGATAAGTTCCCTTAATACATTTTACAATGTGATCACTCACACTTCTACAATTTTTGTTGTATATATCCATATTACAACTCGACTGTCTCCCAAGAGCATTTTTGTTTAAATATGTTTAATAACAATTTCATGTAATCTTAGATATGAACCTCGTCCTAGATCATAGGTCGTAAATTCGTCACATATTGCTTGGATTTTGATCATAAGGAAAACTTGTGAGAATTGGTATGCCCTATCTTTGCAATTATGTATCTCATTATAATATAAAATTGGTTTTACTATATTTTAGAATTTACAATTTCTTCAAGAAAGAGGTTAATAAATAGGTTAATAGAGTTGAAATATTCTTTAAAAAAGAGGTCAATGGAGTTTGAAATTTCGTTACAAAGGAACATATCAATGTTGTTATCAAGTTCATAATGGATGGCTTACACTAGAAAAATATTCAAGGAAAATATATGAACTTAGTGTTTTCTGCAATGATATAAGTGTGGGACACCCAGGATGGGTTGCAGGGAGGTACACCATGACACACGATGCCTTGCATTAGCCATCCCCACCCGGTTTCCTTGCAAACCTCCATGGTGAACCTAGAGATAATACCGGATCCCCCCACCTACATGCATAATCCGCACCCATTCCCCCTAACATGTGAGCGTCCTTTCATGCTCTTTACATCAATTCTCCAGTTTGCACCATGAAGATCCAACATCCTCTACATTTAGTTATAGTAATGGTGTCTTGCAATACCATTACTCTCCCGTTGTTTCTCCTCCAAACATTATACCCCCTATTGCTGCATTATAACCTCCCCCACTATCTACCTTTAAGCTATGCATGTCTTTGGCCTTGTCTCACCCTCACTTTGTCATCTGTCACCTGACCCACCTCTACACTTTCTTTATCACTCTATCATCCCCCTCCTCGTCCCATGACCACAATGTGTAAACTCAATTTTCCAGTGTTGTGTGGTGGCTAGCACCAATTCCCCCGCAATTGTAGGGGTGGTGCATTGAACCGCCACACGCAAGTTGCTACTGCTCAAGCGGTTGAGACCTATGAGATGCATACTCTTCCAGAAGTCCGGGTCACATGTACCTAACAGACACCGACACTCGCAGTCTGACACTTTATTTATAATGAGGCAGTGGATGCAAACATTGGCTCTTCGCTCCCGGACTCGAAAACCTATCAACATTGAGCCAACCTATACTACAAGACTGTCGAAATTTACTGGATTTTCAAGACCCTTATGGGGAAAGCTCTTGTGGAACGAAATGAAGCCCACTAGGATATACTCCTTCAATTCAATGAATTGTAAAAAAAACTACAAAGCATGGAGAGAAAGTTGGACAAGTAGGCCCAACAGAGTGTCGGCATTGTTGGAACAAGCCAGGAATACCCACGTGAAGTGGAGCCTCATCTAGAGGCTTCCTTTGGTCTGCCTCTATGATTTTCTATGATTTTCCATATCTTTTTGTGTTTTTATAGTGATGGTGGATGGGCGGTCTTAGTCCTGCCTCTGAATAACTCTCGATATGATCATAGATATAAGTCTAATAGTTTTAAAGAAAGTTTAGTATGCAAACAATGTCATCTATTGTTTTTTGTGCTCTTAAAATTGCCATGGTTAACACAAATTGTTCTTCTATGACTAGTCTGGTTTCCCAAGTGGCAGACCACTCACAGTTTTTGTTTATTTTTCTCAATTTCCAGTAATAGAAGGCTTCATAAATAGATAAATTGAAAAAAAAAATGATATAAGTGTGGGAGAGATGGTACCTAAATTAGAGATTGGAAGAGGACTATTAAAATTATTTTTTAATCATGTTTGAAGTTACTGATGCAATTTTTTCAACCAAACATCATATTTATTTATATACTCAACATCTTCATATCGTAGTGTTTTGGACAAGAGGATATGTAGTCAATGCTACTTAGTTTCTTTGAGCCAAAGTTTAGATGAGTTCGTCAGTGTGTTTGGGATCATCTTGTTTATTTAAGATAACAAAATCTATGACAACACGCCTAATCAAGGTCATGGGAATAAAGGGAAACTCTCCACATAGCAATTAAAAAAATAAATATATAGAAGGAACTTTTACATAGAAAAGGGTGGAAAAAAAATATTAAGATGCTAAAGTAAAGATGTCAAATTTTGGTTGACAAGATCATTATCAAGTCTTCTTGGTTTGTTGAGTTTCCAATAGCCGCTACATAACCTAAGGAGAAACCCATTATGCAACACTATTAAAAAGAAAATGTATATTTGATATGATTAGACCTAGACTTAGGATAAATGAATAATTATATGTATGCAATGTTCAATAATAAACTACACCGTGGAACCTTTTAATAATGTCACCCATGAATGTTGATGGGTGTTAACGATTAAACTAAGTTTTTGATTCATAAGTTGAATTGAATATCATATTCACAAGTAAGTAATATATTCTCTAGTTAGCCAAATAATTAGCAATAGAAATCTTGTTATATATTTCCAATTGTTTCAATTCCTTGGATATAAAGATTAAAAACAATAAAATAAGATTAATAAACCAAACATTATGAACTCAATAATACAGTAATAAATAATGTTGCTAGAACCTAATAATAGAGTTATAAGTGATGTTGAGATATACATTGTCTATTTTGAAACACAAACACACACATTTAAAGAGATAATAATTGTTATATAAATAAATGAAATAATATCAAAATGGAAAACATGAAAAAAAACTAACTTAAGCTTATCAGATATTTTGCAAATGGCCAACCAATTAACATGATGTTGTATATTATTTTCTAATGATTTCTAGTTAATTATTCTAACTTTTGACTTGAAAGTTAATGGTGCGGACTAGAAAGGGCATATGGTGCATGTAAAGTAAAGGAATGTGTGATAAGAGTCTGGATCAAATACCAATCCCCCAACCTCTGTGTATTGATTGAATGTCGCTTCTACGATAGATGAATAGGATTTTGATGGCCGATTCCTAAAGAGCGAAGGAGGGCGACTGTTATCTTTCTCATTCAAGCCAACCAGAGTTTCAGTCGAGTACAGTCTAGTTCATAGGAGAAGGATCTGATGGGTTGCCTTGATCAATATAGTTTTCAAAGAGAAAAACATCAAGCGGAGTTATGGTTTAGAATATAACAAAATTGTTAAGATTGAATGATAGCAATAACTAAAGAAAATCAATCATGCCAAAAGAAATGGAAATAAATGTATGCAATTCCACAAACACCTACATAGGAAACATTAGTAATCTGACATTGTGTAAATTGTTCAAAAACAATTAGCACATTCTGATTTCAACCTCCAATAAATTCCACAGTAATGTAGAAAATTTAACAACATTCTATTGTACTTTAAGAGCATAAATACATTGACTACTCAAACTGAAAAATTAGCAGCAGAAATAAATGAATGGTAGACAACATTCAGTCACACTTTTGACACAAAATATTGTGGGCAATGCCCCTGGAAAAATCCCTAAGGGAAAACCAATCAAGAGAGATTCTTGTTATGAGTTCATGAAGAATATTACACGGAATTTATAGCAGAAGAATTTCAGCAAGAAAACATTGTACTTATGTCACACTGCTTATCCAACAATACCTCAGAAATTATGCCCATTTGTTGCCTCTTTCTCTACTCTTTTACGACATTATACGACCCAGTACAACAATAAATGCATCATTGTACAACCTTTGATTTATGTGTTGGATTTTCTACAAATACAGAATGTCCCTGTACAAATTAACACATCATTTAATGCACCTAAAACTCCTCAATTTCTGCACACAAATTCTTACTGTAATGCCCAATAGTAAATGTTGTACAACCCAAATTTCAATGTTGAAATTATCCTAGGTTTGAGTGTCCAAATGCACCCCTTCTTTCTGTTGCTACTTTTCCTCTCTTCTTCAAGCTCAAGCTCTCTTTCTCTCTTGGAATGTCTGCCTTATCTCTCTCAAAATGCTCCTTTTATAATTAATTAGGGAATAACTACCCTAACCCTAGATCTCCAAAGAGACAACCAATCAAGATTAGATCTTTCCCTCTTGATATCAACGGTCGTGACTTAATCTT
>SNQJ01S0032636.1:204026-223111 GCA_010110895.2 Picea sitchensis
CATGTTTTATTCAGTTTATGGTTAATGGTTTGAAGAATCAATAAACTCCTAGATTTCAATTTTTGTACTTAGCTTAAAAGCCTTAGTATATTTGTTAGGGACTACCCCCCTTGGCTTCGCTAGGAGTTGGCCTAGACGGAGGATTTGAGGATTAGGTGACAACACCTTAACTTTCACTTGCCCCCAAGGACACACCGAGTGGATTGAAGATTTATTCCACGTCTCCCAGGTGTGTATAAGGCGGCAACAGGTACCACCAATGTAGAAGTACCTCCGAGCTACAAAAAATAACACTCCCTCTTAGCGAGGGAGGTACGTCTGGAACCCCCACCTGGATCAAACACGCCATCTACTACTGAAACTGCTCTCTCTAAACTGGAAGACTCTACTCCCTATGAACTGGAACTCTCTGTTGCTATTTCTATTGGACTCTGATCAAGATCTATGTGCTCCTCCTCCATTAGTTTCATATCAAACCTCATGGGCCTATTGAGATGAGCCTCTTGCTCTCTTATTGACATTGATTAAAGCTCAAGACTCCCTCTAGAACTCAACTCCAAACTCCCTCTGAAACCAATCACAGGTTGTCCCATCAACTTGTACAATTTTTCATACCCCCTTTCCTCCAGAGATGAAATTGACAACATATTTAACTTCAACTTTGGTACATGCAACACCTCTTTCATCTTCAGAGAATATCCTGACTCTAGCTGGAAATCCACGGTTCTGACCCCCTTCACTGCATGCATGGTGTTAACCCTACAAACCACATGCAAGTCTGAGTCTATCTTTGACACACTAAGGAACATGGACCTCAGTACTGTCATATGGGAAGATGTGCTTCTTGTGCTGTGAGGTGGCCCAATCACTAGATTTCTTCTTCCCCTTACTCTTTCTTACAAGAGCAATATTTGGTTCATCTCTGCAACAAAATATACCCTAGCCCAAGATCTATCCTTTGATCTTGTTGGCTACTATATTCACTTGTTTCCTCCTACTGGAAACCCTCACGATAATAATATTTTTCCTTTCCTTCTTCCTAGAAAGAACACCTGCAGGTCACTGCAATCCAAGTGCCAAAATATTTTTCTATTGAATCTCAGAGCCCAAGCTCTGATACCATGTTAAATTTCACTTATGAATTTCATCAAACACTTAGCAAATTCTAAATTCAACGGTAATGTAGTAAACTTAACAACATTCTATTGTACTTTATGAGAATAAATACATTAACTAAGCAAACTGAAAAAGTAACAGTGGAAATAAGTGAATAGTAGACAACATTTAGTCACACATTAGACACAAAATATTATGGGCAATGCCCCTGGAAAAACCCCTAAGGTAAAACCAGTCAAGAGAGATTTGTATTATGAGTTTATTAAGAATATTACACAGAATTTACAACAAAACACTTTCAGCAAGAAAACATTGTGCTTATCTCACACAACATGTCCAACAACACCTCAAAAATCATACCTAATTGTTGCCTCTCTTTGCTCCTGCACGAAATTGTACGACCCAGTACAACAATAAATGAAACATTGTAAAACCCTAGATTTTTGTGTTGTATTTTCTACAAATACAAAATGGCCCTGTACATATTTAACACAACATTTAATGCACCCAAAACTCTTTGATTTATGTGCATAAATTCTTGTTGTACAACCCAATTGTAAATGTTGTATGGCCCTGTCAAATCTTCCTTGTATGACACATATTTCAATGCTGAAATTATCCCAAGTTTGCATGTTGAAATGTACCCCTTATTTTTGTTGCTTCTTTTCCTCTCTTCTTCAAGCTCAAGCTCTCTTTCTCTCTTGGAATGTGTATCCCATCCCTCTCAAAATCCTCCTTTTATAACTAATTAATGAATAACTGCCTTAACCCTAGATATCCAAATAGATATACGATCAATATTAGATCTTGCCCTCTTGAGATCAATGGTCATGACTTAATCTTCCGTTGAGTTCACTTAAATCACTT
The DNA here is from genome assembly GCA_010110895.2 of Picea sitchensis. Classification (NCBI taxonomy): domain Eukaryota; kingdom Viridiplantae; phylum Streptophyta; class Pinopsida; order Pinales; family Pinaceae; genus Picea; species Picea sitchensis. Next base: position 206,010 of record SNQJ01S0032636.1, read on the forward strand.
TAGTGACCCAAACTTTATAAAATGTCACTTTTACTCATTAAATTATAAAATACCCTAACTTTATAAAATCACTTTATAAAGTCAGTAGAGAGAGACATTTGCTCGGTCACTTTCGCATGTTGGGCACCACCAGTGAAGAAGTACCTATGAGCTACAAAAACTAACAAAAGAAACCCATTATGCACCACTGTTAAAAATAAAATGTATATTTCATATGGTGTGAAAATAAGCAATTTCAATGGAGAACCATTGTAATTAAAAGAAAATAAGAATGATTATAGTGTAAGATAGTTGGGAAATATGTTGATGGATAATAAATTTATAGGTTATCAATCTACACATGCACAGTCCACTTGATCTTAACCCATTTGTAAATTAGTGTCATTCGAGGGCCTGGCCACAAAATCAACCATTAACTTTGTGGTTGAGCCATTTGTTGACCTGAATCTACGATTGAGTTAAGAATGTCCCCTCAATCCAATTGAAGATCTTAGAGGAGTACAATTGATGTTTCAAATTGGGCATTGTGATATGAATAACATATGGTCCTATTCCTTGGATAAGCTTGAAAGTGTAGATCAAAGTGATGAGAATTCATTGATGGATAAATAAGCATTAATGATCGTTGTTATGTTGAAGAATATGAAATCTCTTTATTTGATTAAAACATCTACAATTTAAGTATATGCAACATAGAAATGGCAAGTGTAGAGCACTTCATATGTGGAGAAATGACACACTTTAAAAATCTCATATAGTGTGATTTTATGAGTAATTATCGATGGACAAGATGTCATGTTCAAGTTGCTTGAGTGGTAATTATGACATATGATTTGAGGTATATGTCGTGCTTGTACTTGTTGTGCATGGGAGAAGACAAGGATATGGAAGATGAGATTAAAGAAATCTATAATTCCATAGAGATCTTGCAAATGATCGAATGGATCTAAGACATTTTCTCATGAGCCACAAAATGGAAATTTATGTGATCACGTAGACAAAACATTACGAGGAACAATGGCCTATCCAAAAAGAAAAAAATACTACATGTACACCTCTTTTAATATTATGATATTGGGTGAATAATGACCTTTGTGTCTATTGCGATGGGAGTGATGAGTTTGATAACAAAGTGAAATATCCAATCCCATGTTTAGAATTCCCACGACTGAGGGAAAAATAAAAGAGTAGATCAAAGTTGTTTCAGAGGTCTACAGTTCGATCCTAGAAATTTCTTTGATCAATGATTCATGGACTTTGAATCTTTTCGCATGGGGAAGTGGATTTTTTGACATTTCCATTTATCAAATGTTGGTGAAAGGAAGGATGTTAATTTGATATTGTTATGGTCAAACCATAAGTTCAAATATTGTTTTGATATGATCAAGAATAAAATTTGGGCATTAATACTTGTGTGATAGAAAGCATCCAACAAGCTTTGCACAAATGGAAAGATAGTTTGGTTAATTCAACTTGATTAATGTATTTGATGAGCATGGCATGGCCATAAAAATCAAATGCTAATGGTTTTGGCAATCATTAAAAATACAGTTAATTGTGTACGAAGATTCACAAATATGTTTTAATGGTCACACGGATTCATAGTAAACTCATTGGACACAATGTGTTAAAAATATAAATTGGTTTCATCTCCTCATTGAAAAGGAGATGAAGATGGGTTCAAGATCAATGTTATTCGACAACCCGAGTTTTTAAACTCATGGTCGATCTGTATGTTGTTTTTTGAAAATAGATCATAGAAATTTTGTAATGCATGGAAATACATTAAATTCATGAATTTGGTTGGAAGAATCAAATTGTAAGGATATTTAATATGGCCAACTAATGATGTAAGTTGAGTCTATGTTGGAACTGACCGTTTTGACATTAGATAAATCTTTTTGAAATTGTTTGCAAAGCTAAAAATATCGTGAAGAAGATCTAAAGTGGGTAGAAGACAAACTCTTGACCAAGTGTAGTGAGAGGAAGAATTTGACAGAGATGATGTAGCGAAAAAATATGAAAGAAGAAGACAACTAGAAGAAGAAATAAGGCAAACGTGTTGGCATGGACACAACAACAAATCAACATTGAAGAAATAGAATACCGAAGAAAGCAAAGACAAATAAAGGCACACAAAAAAGTGAAAGAATAAATAAAATAAAGCACAAAAGTAAGAAGAATGAAACATGAAGGTAAGAATATATGTAGTGACAATAACATCTTAAGAATATATGTAGTGACAATAACATCTTGTGTCAAAATTGAGATGCCAAAGGAGTTGAAGTGAATCCATGGAAAATGAAATCCCTAATAAATTATCCTTGAATGTAAACTCCAAACTTTACCTTACTTGATATATGATTGAGCATATTTATTGCTAAATCTCAAAACCCAACACTAATTCACTATATGTTCAAGTATTGTTATAAACTAATGGTTATCTCATTCTATAAATGTGTATTATATATCATCAAATGATCTTAAATTACTAGGCAATAAAACTCTTCTTAAACTATATAATTTTTTAAAGTTTCACTTATAGGGTTTGCTCATGAATCTTTACTCTACACAAGACTACAACTCTATAACATTAACCTACAAACCTACAACGTCACAACATTTACTCAATTAAATTATGTGAATAATAGATTGCTTGGTGTTGAGAAATAATATGGTATTTCAGTCTTTATTATGTGGGATTTTGTTGAATGTGTTCTCTAGTCATATTTTGTTGGATGCATTCTCTAATTTAATGTTCATGTTTATTGAGAATTATATAAGTTCCCTTAATACATTTCACAATGTGATCACTCACACTTCTACAATTTTTGTTGTATATATCCATATTACAACTCTTGACTATGTCTCCCAAGAGCATTTTTGTTTAAATATGTTTAATAACACTTTCATGTAATCTTAGATATGAACCCCATCCTAGATCATAGATTGTAAATTCGTCACATATTGCTTGGATTTTGATCATAAGGAAAACTTGTGAGAATTGGTATGCCCTATCTTTGCAATTATGTATCTCATTATAATATAAAATTGGTTTTACTATATTTTAGAATTTACAATTTCTTCAAGAAAGAGGTTAATAAATAGGTTAATAGAGAAAATGTTCTTTAAAAAAGAGGTCAATGGAGTTTGAAATGTTCGTTACAAAGGAACATATCAATGTTGTTATCAAGTTCATAATGGATGTCTTACACTAGAACAATATTCAAGTAAAATATATGAACTTAGTGTTTTCTGCAATGATATAAGTGTGGGACGCCCAGATTGGGTGGCAGGGAGGTACACCAAGACCACGATGCCTTGCATTAGCCATCCCCACCTAGTTTCCTTGCAAACCTCCATGGCGAACATCGAGATAATACTCGATCCCCCCACCTACATGCATAACCCACACTCATTCCTCCCAACATGTGAGCGTCATTTCATGTTCTCTACATCAATTCTCCAGTTTGCACCATGAAGATCCAACATCCTCTACATTTAGTGATAGTAATGGTGTCTTTCAACACCATTACTCTCTCGTCGTTTCTCCTCTAGACATTTTACCCCCTATTGCTACATTATAACCTCCCTCTCTATCTACCTTTAAGATTTCATGTCTTTGGTCTTGTCTCACCCTCACCTTGTCATACATCACCCAACCCACCTCTACACTTGCTTTGTCACTCTATCATCCCCCTCCTCGTCCCGTGACCACTATGTGTAAACTCAATTTTCCAGTGTTGTGTGGTGGCTAGCGCCAATGCCCTCGCAATTGTAGGGGTGGTGTGTTGAACTGCTAGACGTAGGTTTCTACTGCTCAAGCGACTGAGACCTATGAGATGCATACTCTTCCAGAAGTCCAGGTTGCATTGGACCAAACAAACACTTACGCTCGCATTCTGACACTTTATTGATAATGAGGCAGTGGATGCAAACATTGGCTCTTCTCTCCCGAACCCAAACACCTATCGAGCTCGAGCCAACCTATACTCCAAGACTGTCGACATTTACTGGATTTTCAAGACCCTTATGGGGAAAGCTCTTGTGGAGCAAAATGAAGCCCACTAGGATATACTCGTTCAATTCAACAAACTGTAACAACAACTACAAAGCATGGAGAGAAAGTTGGACAAGCAGGCCCACCAGAGCGTCGACATTGTTGGAACAAGCCAGGACTACCCCCGTGCAGTGGATCCTCATCTAGAGGCATCCTTTGGTCTGCCTCTATGAGTTTTTATGCTTTTCCATATCTTTTTGTGTTTTTATAGTGATGGAGGACGGGTGGTCTTAGTCCTGCCTCTGAATAACTCTCAGGATGATCATAGATATAAGTTTGATAGTTTTAAAGACATTTTAGTATGCAAACAATGTCATCTATTGTTTTTTGTGCTCTTAAACTGCCATGGTTAACATAAACTGTTCTTCTATGACTAGTCTGGTTTCCCAAGTGGCAGTCCAATCACAATTTTTGTTTAATTTTCTTAATTTTCAGTAATAGAATTATTTTTTAATCACATTGGAAGTTACTGATGCAATTTTTTCAACCAAACATCATATTTATTTATATATTCAACATCTTCATTTCGTAGTGTTTTAGAAAAGAGGATATGTAGTCAATGCGACTTAGTTTCTTTGAGCCAAAGTTTAGATGAGTTTGTCGGTGTGTTTGGGATCATCTTTTTTATTTAAGATAACAAAATCTATTACAACATGCCTAATCAAGGCCATGGGAAAAAGGGGCAACTCTGCACATAGCAATTAAAAAAATAAATATATAGAAGGAACTTTTACATAGAAAAGGGTGGAAAAAAATATATTAAGATGCTAAAGTAAAGATGTCAAATTTTGGTTGACACGATCATTATCAAGTCTTCTTGGTTTGTTGAGTTTCCAATAGCCACTACATAACCTAAGAAGAAACCCATTATGCAGCACTATTAAAAAGAAAATGTATATTTGATATGATTAGACCTAGACTTATGATAAATGAATAATTATATGTATGCAATGATCAATAATAAACTACACCATAGAACCTTGTAATAATGTCACCCATGAATGTTGATGGGTGTTAACAATTAAACTAAGCTTTTGATTCATAAGATGAATTGAATATCATATTCACACGTAAGTAATATATTCTCTAGTTAACCAAATAATTAGCAATAGAAATCATGTTATCCAATATTTCCAATTGTTTCAAATCCTTGGATATAAAGATTAAAACAATAGAATAAGATTAATAAACAAGACATTATGAACTCAATAATAGAGTAATAAATAATGTTGTTAGAACCTCATAATAGAGTTATAAGTGATGTTGAGATATACATTGTCTATTTTGAAACATAAACACACACATTTAAAGAGATAATAATAAGATAAACATTATGCACCCAACAATAAAATAATAATTGTTATATAAATAAATGAAATAATATCAAAATGGAAAACATGAAAAACAACTAACTTAAGCTTATAGCAGCTCCTTCTATGTAACTTGGCTTCATTTCTGTTTTCTTTTATGAACTTTCTCCATCTGGTCGAGAGACCACTATTGGTGAAAGATCCGTTGACATCACCTTTTGATGTCCTTTCCTTTGTAACATCTCTTGATTAGAGAACAAATTATATTTACAATATAATTGAGAAATTTTCTCGTTGGAAAAAAACTTATCAGAGATTTCGCCATCCAAATGGCCAACCAATTAACATGATTGTTTATATTGTTTTCTAATGATTTCTAGTTAATTATTCTAACTTTTGACTTGAAAGAAAATGGTGTAGACTAGAAAGGGCATATGGTGCATGTAAAGTAAAGGAATGTGTGATAAGAGTCTGGATCAAATACCAATCCCCCAACCTCTGTGTATTGATCGAATGTCGCTTCTATGATAGACAAATAGGCTTTTGATGGCCTCTTCCCCAAGAGTGAATGAGGGCGAGTGTTATCTTTCTCATCCAAGCCGACCAGAGTTTTGCTTGAAATTTGGCTAGGGATTGTTTGGAATTGTAAATTTGAATTGTTGAGTGAGTGTTTCGGGGTTTTTTCATCATGTTGAATCCATTTATGTATTCAAAAATACAATTTAAGTAACAAAACATTGTTATTTCAGGAAAATCTACTTTAAAATTTTAGATTATGCCTTATTTTATCACGATAAAAAATTTATTAACAAAAAATATAATACAACTAGTGAGCAACTAGCCTACCACATGGGAAATGAGACCAAGTGTAATATCATTGTTTTTACAGTTTTATAATTTTACTGTTTTGGTCTGAATTCAATATTTCCATGCTCTTTTTGTTGTTGAACGGTTTCATCCTCCTTATCCTCTTTTGGTCCAATATACAATTTGGCCATTGAGTGGGTTGTGGAGTTAATTTGAACCATGCCTTCAATCGTTTTTTTGTTGTTGAATTGTTTCATCCTCCTTATACTCTTTTGATCCAATATACAATTTGGCCATTGAGTGGGTTGTGGAGTTGATTTGAACCAAGCCTTCAATCGCTTGTCTTAGGGATACACATTCAGCCTATAATTCCTCAATTTGTTGTTTTTGGTGGAGTATTTCCAAATTTGAAAGAGATTATAGTTTTTAAAATAAAATGAGATTATGCTCCAATTACTAAAATGTGAATGAGGGAGTAACTAATAAGGATTTTATTGAGATTAGTGACCACTGAAAATATGCACAAATTGTATTTCTTTAAAATTAATTGAAATCAATATCCACAAATTTAAGAAAACCCAAAATTTTTAAGTAGCATTGAGATAATTAAGGCATTAAATTCAATGAGTTGTAATTGTGAGTGTAAAAAACAAGATATTAAATATATTAGTAAAATCGTATTGAAATTTACTTCGCTGCAAGTGGGATAATGGTCTTGAAGAGTGAGGAATTATTTCTAATTGTGGGTTGGTGGTTTGTGATCCCGCTACACAGGGGTGTCAATCAAGGTTCAATGTTGATTATTTTCCCCTCTAAATTGTCCCTGTGGGATCTCGGCTCCGCGATTTGGTTGGGTCTTCAAATTTTTATCTCTAGTTTGAGTGGCACTGGTAGAATTGAATTGGGCTTGTTATCACTCAGCTTGTTGTTTAGGTCAAGTAGCTGAAGGTTAAGGGTCAAACTAGCGTAACAGGAGCTTCCCCACCCACTGTCACCTCCATGGGGGGCTCTTTCTATTTAGGGAGGCTAAGCCCAAGGGAGACATCCCTGGCAATCTGGGGTTTGAAAGGAAAAGGCTCAAAGGGTTTGAAAGCTCAAAGGATCAAGACTAGTTTTCCCTTCACAGATTACCGCCAAGAAGATAGTCAAATGAGGAAATACCACAGAATAAGCACTTGTTTGCGAGACAAGACAATAATAACACTAGTACATGTAGTAGTGGTTATTACTTCATTAATCAAGGACTATCAACATTCAATGTATATGAGCATAAATAGCAGTAAATATTGACGAAGTCAATGTTTGCAATGATGGCAATGGCATATAATATTACTTGTCAATAAACACTGGAATGATATAGCATCTAATGAAAATAATCAATCCTTAAATTAACTCAAATGCATTAAATATCATTAATTGCTCATATACAAATATTGTTGCGTTACTATACTAGAGATGATGTCAGCTTTTTCTAGGGTTCGTATGGTAGACAAAGAGGTCAACGTTTTGTTATTTAGCCAATGAAAACTATTAATACATCAATGTCTATCATTAGATGACTAAGCCACAGTGTTTTCTATCAACCAAAAGATCAAAAAGGGCATGACGTCATCATCAAATTGAGGGTTAGTAGACGTTAGGGTTAGTTAGGGTTTCAAATTTGAGAGTTTTGAAATATAGTTTTTTGCATAACAGGCTCAACGTTGGAGAGAAAGACCAGTGCCTTAGGGTATTATGGAGTCAAAAGCAAGGGAAAGATCTCAGGAGGATCAAAATCTAAAGACTAGAGAGTTAGGTTATATGGTGTTGCAATGGCAGGTCCCTAGAATCAAAACCCTAAGGGGAGGAGGCTCATTCCGGTGTTGCTTAAGCAAGGCCTCATGCTCCTCCCTCTTTCTTTAAATATTCTTGGCAAAAAGGCTAGCTTTAAAACACAAATCTAAGGGTGAAAAGTGTTGCAAGAGCAAGGCCCTTCAAACCCTAAAAGTCAAAACCCTAGGTGTAGAGTCAACTAGGCCTAGGACGTCTTCTTTCTTCAACTTATGTTCAAAAGCTAACTCAGAAAAAGGATGACTAGTGTAGCAACGGCTAGGCTAAATCCTCCTTAATCAATGACTAAAACAAGTTTCTCAATCATGGGGACATATAGCAAGGACCTACTTGTATGCTTGCTACCTAGGGTTTCAAGATTAAGCAATATAATAGCAATGTAAAAATAAATGCAAGAGATTTAACCTACAACCATTCATTCAAGAAGTTTTGCATGAGAAATACACTTACAAATCATGAAGAGTGCTTATCAAACCCTAGTTGTAAACCTTCCAATGAGAGAAACACCATAACATGCCAATAAAATCCTCCAACAAGAGTTGCGCCTCACTTCCAAGAGCCAAAATACCAAGACAAAAGACTAAAAATGATCTCTCACAAGAGAGTGAGTTATGTTATTTTAAAATTAGAGGCAACGTCCTCTATTTATATCATCCAAATGACCTTTAATTTTAAAAATAGGTCATTAAAACAGTCGACAAGGCTGACTTTTAAAATTTACACTGTTTTTACATTAAATGCTAGAAAATGTCATAATATGAGCTAAAAAAGGAGACGTCAAGCCCCTCTGAGGGAGACGTTGGCCCTTTTTAGGCAAACTCAACATCTAGGAAGCAGAATGTTGACCCTTCTAGGGCTCCTCCAAGCTGCCACACCTGCCAAATGACCCCAGCGCACTGCCACACGCTCCAGAAAACATCCAGTTGCCTCAGGTGACGTCTTGTCCATCAAAAGCAATCGTCCCATCTGTAGTGGGTGATTCCCCCTAGGCCGAGCTCTGCCAAAGTGTCCTGGGTGCAACGTCCTTTCTTCTTGTGCACTAGATCATCACAACGTTGTCCTGTCTCTGTCATCCCAGCAACCATCTTATGGGCTCTTCAACCCCATGGAGGTCCGAGCTAATCATATCCCCATGTGTACCGGTCCACTGGTACCTGTCCGTCGGGTATGGTCCTGCACATCAAAAACTACGCCCTCCATGGGCTCATCAATCCTCGGGATCATAGCAATGATGGGCTCATCAACTTCTGGATCATAGCAATGTCAATCATATTCCATCATTAAATTTATCAAATACATGCATGAAACTCAGTATATCATCTAAGAGCTCAAAGAGACATTACACATATCTACTATACAAAATGGAAGAAACCAACAGACAACCTGCCACACACCCACAAGAAAGGAAAGTTTCCTCAGAGGATCATTCAAGCCATGTCTATGAAGTGATATGGTTTAGGATGTCCAGCTATAGTAAGACCAAGGGTGGTGTTGTCCATGGTGCCTCCTCAGAGGTGAGTTGTACCCAGCCATGGATGCACTTTTTCCAAGCCCCTTATTGCCTTTATTCTTTATTTATTTATTTCTTTCTATTTTACTTCAAGATCTTACCGAGGACACCGCCTTTATGCAGGACCAGAGATGACAAGAGCTACCCATCGGGTATCTTCGCTAGAAAATGATAATGGGCGGGCTCATGATGAGACCCCTTTCCCTTGGCCATGCAACCAAAGGTCATTTCCGGGCGTGGTAACCGATAATGGCAATACTGTCATAAATCACCGATACCTATGAACATAATGGCTCACTGATGAGACCTCCCATCCTCTTTGGTTAAGTCTTCATTTTATTATTTTAGGGTCCCTTTGTTTCTTATCGAGAGGCCTTTTATTGCCTCTCGTGGATCCCCTGGGCTAAGCGACCTCTAGGTTTCATGGATTTTATCTTTTACCAAACAAGCTACTCCCCTAGGCCTTTAGCCCCTTCTCTTCCACAAGACAAAGTGTAACCCTTAAGAGGTCATCCTAATGGCTCTGACTAGGGGAATGGGATGGATGAACGAGAGATAAGATGTAAAATGATAAGCGGTGGGATGGACGATGGTTTTGCAACCTTCCTCGGTGGCTAACCAAACCCATGAATACAAGCTTGCTAAGTCACCCCTGGCCAAGTGGATTAGTGTAAGATCCAAGCAAATATCCGAAATGGGCAACCCGAAAGGAACCTGATGCATATATAAGAAGGTTATAATGATCAAACATGATACCTTGGACCAATTACCTCATAGAGCAAGAGTCTCCTCTGATGCAAGTCCAAGTCGATGGTGATGGAAGCTGTTGCTGCTGACAGGACAAGTCTGGCGAATAAGAAGAAGGATGGGCCCTCCAGGGCCATGCTCAGGTCAATCCTACTCTCGGTACTCCATGTCTAGGACTTGTGGGCCTCGAGACATGATCTCCTAGTTATCCCTAGATATCGGGGACAACATGGCTCAGGTTGGTTGTCTACTCCAATTCAACTTCGTTTCATTGGATTGAAGGGATTTAGCGGCTTTTGTGGTTTCTGTCCTCACGCTTCCATGACCTCTATGCCCCTTCAGTTTGCTCAATTCCAACTCATGGGGTTATCTTCGTTTTGTCTCAGCATTGGTGTTACCATCTAATTAACTCTAGTGGCTTCAATGGATTTTGTGGTTCTCATCGAGTTGGTGGTTGTTGTGGTTCATGTGAGTCTTATCATGGTTGTGGATTTTGTGTCTAATGCGAGCTCCCAATCACTGCAAATCATTAATTAATTTCCTCACAACATTGGTGAAACCATCCTCTTTCAACCGTCTATTATTGGCCTTGATGGGATGTTGGATAAGAATTTCAAAAATTCTGGATTGAGTGAGGCTAGTGATAAAATTGGGTTGTCCATGGGGTTATGTTGGGAATCCATAGTGGATCATGGGCATGTGGGTTCGTTCCATTTAGAGAAATATAAGAAGGCATGAGGCTTTCATTGTTGGTAACAAAGCCTCAATTTCATCATTTTCAGATAGAATGTAGTCCCGGAAAGATAATAAGGATATTGAAGTCACTTTTTTTATGGAAATCCTCCACCACCAAAAACAACAAATTGAGGAATTATAGGCCGAATGTGTAGCCTTAAGACAAACGATTAAGGCTTGGTTCAAATCAACTCCACAACCCATGCAATGGCCAAATTGTATATTGGATCAAAAGAGGATAAGGAGGATGAAACAGTTCAACAACAAAAAGAGCATGGAAATATTGAATTCAGACCAAAACTCCATAACAAATGAAGTGCAACATGAATAATCCTATAGTCAATTTTGTTACATCCTATTAGCAATTATTTGTAAAATAATTTTGAATTTATTTTATATGTAAAAGAATAGGGGTTAGAAGTAACTGTTGGATTCTATGGAGTTGGAGAGGACGACATTTTGGGATGATGGAAGCATGCGTGGTAAAGAGCACCCCCCCTATGAAATAATCAAGGGCCAACAACCAAATTGTTGAGAAAATGGTTGAGATAGAATGAATGGGTTAACTTGTTGCACACCAGAGCTAGGGGGTGTACAGACAGAACAACTAAAGAGCCTTTAAAGCACATGACGGACAAGCATGGACATACATCTGAAGAAGAAAGAGGAAATGGGGACCTATCTATTGTACTCTTCTGGCTTGGATGTTGTTGGTTCTAGGTCTCGATCTAGAAATGGATATGTTATTCGATCTGCTTGAACTAGCAAGGATGGTACCTTTGTATCTCTACAAGAATACATTAACAGGTAAAAGTGGGGATGTTGCTTAATATGGAACTAGATATGTGACTACCTTCGCCATTGATGTTGAAACTCCTACTATTGGTGGTGGTGCTGGTGGATCACCCTTAAATTGGTGTTGCTTTCATTGAGCGGTAAACTGACTCAGATGCTTACCAGAGTATATTAGTAAGGTACGTTGGGTGAGGTGGTGGTTAAAAAACTGGAACTAAGCGATATGATTATGGTGGATTTGGATATTCACCTGGAACTCTATTTTGATCTGCAGTAGTGGCATTTGATCGAGTCGACCTTGAGCCAGCCCCAAATCCCCTCCTTGGTGCAAATACAGTTGGAGTTTTAGCAGATCCAATTGGTCGGGTGTAAGCATCATTATTCGCGTCATCCCTTCCAGGTCAAAAGAGAGCATATCCAGAGCCATCTATAATGGGTGGGAATATTTAGTTTTGTCCCTTCATTCAATTACAAAAAAGGCAATATCTCCTTCAAAGGGAAATTGAGTTCGAGCGACAGATCGAGTTGATTGAGTGAAAGCACCCATTCGTATTCAATAACCACTAACATAAGCACCCAAACTAGTGACATCCCTTTCAGTTACTGTAGATCCCATTGAAGAAACACCCATTGAAGGACCACCACTATAGTAGAAGTTATAGTTCCTTATGTTCGAAAGCCTGAGTCAAGGAGTATCACCATCAAAGGAAAAGATCAAAAAGGCATCTGACCCCAACTAACATATCGCTCAGGGCTGCTTGGAAGAAGAGTAAAAAACAAGCGGTTAACCTCATTATGCTATGGCAAAAGGCCAAGACGGATCGTCTCTATCGAGATCGATATATTGTTCTAGGGCTTCTACCTCACCTGGTTCCAGGTGCATAAGCATCACCCGCAGTATCACCAACAACCAAATCAAAGCTAGTTCTTGATCGAGAAAATCCAATTCCATAGCCTGTTCCGGAGCTACAATTGATAATGCAATTGACCATGTACTAGTTTCTCTTATTGAAGTAACAATGCCAATCCCAAAAAAACTACCAGGAGCAACAATAGAGGCATAGGCGAGGGTTTCACCTTATCCCGTGGTGGGAGTAGCAGGAATGAAGGCAGGGGCAAAGCCAACACCTTGCAAAGCATACCTTGCAATTTGATGGCCCATTTAAGATCTTCCCATTCAAACTACATTATGAGAGTAAGATTTGCTTGAATCAATTCATTACCACTGGGAACTAGTTTTTACAATAAGTTTAATTCAATTCATTCGGACAAGGGCACATGGTAGGCTACCATACATACCTAACCCTAGTCATCCAGCTAACGGATCAACTAGTTACACCCGAGGGAGAACGAGGCAGTCCAACCCCCCAATCTGGACCTGGTAGAGAAAGACTAAACAATAGCCCACTTAGGATAGGATCGATGAAACAACCTCATCTACACCTGTGTCAAAAGATATTGTTGGTTTTCGAAATGGAATTATAACTAATACATATGGATTTGCTCAATATACATTTGTTTCTTGAACTATATATGCAACTATTAGTGGTGCTTTCTTGGGAACTGGTGTTGGCTCATCCCTTCCAGGGCAAGAACTTGTTAGAGAGACAACATCCATGCTAGTTTTAGAGAAAACAACAATGATAGATCGAGATTGACTAGAAAAAGAAAGAGTTTCATTAGTAGCGGAGGCTTATTCAGTACCAGGGGCGAGAGGAGCAGAGCCTATTGGTTAGAGAGCCATAGCCCTCATGTTTTCCCGTTTCATATCCTATAGTTGCATATCCAAATACAGATGCAGAGGTAACAAAAGAAAAGGTAACATACGATATAGGAGCTTCACTGCCATCCATTAAATCCAATCAATAGATTTGTCAGGGTGAGGCGAACAAAACATGTACTCCCCTGTGTATTAGTAGTTCACGAACGTATAGCTTTAGATTTCCGGGAGAGAAACAAAAGAAGAGGGATGTTAATCTATAGCAACATAAGAGTCGGGAGCATCACAACCCGTTCAAGTTCCAGTCGAAGAATAAACACCGACGTAGCGTGATAAAACCTGTCAAAGCCCCCTTGCCCCTAACACTAGCATCATCTAGCTCAGTCCAAAATCTGTCAGCCCAATTGTTTTTCTATTCTCTATCATAGTAGTAGTCAATCCACCACGAGCAACAAAGGCAACTTAAGATATTGATCTTGTTGATCCATTCTTGGCAACGAATGGGGGATCCATTTACAGTCCCATATACAAATCCATTTGACCTTGAACCAGTAAATGGCCCCACGGGGATATAAAGAGGAGCAAGGGTAGCATCATATATTGTTCCTACTTTTTGTACATTCCATGGAGGGCATATACTAGTTTTTTCCCACTTTTTGACTATCCTATGCAAGCACCCCTGTTAGCAAAAGCATAAGCAACTAGAGTCGTTGTTGACTCAATTGACCCAACTTTTGACCTTATTGAATAAGGACTAGGTCTTTAGGTAATAATAAGTTGAGATCATGGAAAAGCCCACAAGGGTGTAGACCGATTGGCAAGTACCGTGTAAATGGAAGGAAATATGTAAAAAGAGGTCTCAAGTTCGATTCTCACCCTGATTTATCCGAAGGAATGCTTGCGGGTGGTGCGACTCTCCCTAGGGGTTATAAGGCAGCCGACAGGATTCGACCCCGTGTTATCGCTAGGTCGTTGACCAGCTATTAGTTGAAGTTTGACTCAAAAAGAATTGAGCTTTATCAAAATTATAACATTGCAAACTGATTTTATTTATTTATTTTAATTAGCTTAAAGCATTTTTTCTGATGTTGGATTGGTGGTTCAAATGACCATGTTATTGTAGAGCCGGCGACGAAGGGACCAAAATATAAGTTTTCTCTTTAATGTCAAAATCAAAATATATTAAATGTGTGTCCGGTGGCATAGTGTTCTTGGATTGATTTATTGGACCACCCTTCATCATCGCATAGTTACATTCAACAATTATTTTTCCTTCAAAGATCTTTATCACCATCTTAACTATCCCCGCATGTGTGAATTAAACATATTGTGCCACCTAAACCCTGGAGAGGGACAAATGTTGTCCTCCCAAATAAAAGAAAATATAAAATATTTTGAAATCCTTAAACAAAGCCAAGGGTTTGAGAACTCTGCCTTGCATAAACCACTCAATCCCTTCCAACTTCTTCAGTCAATTCACGTTGCAAGGTTAACAACGAGGTTGCAATTCTACGAGTCTAGGTTTTGAATCTCAATGTATCTTTGTTTTGACTTTTTCCATTTAGTTTACCCCATGAATTTATACTGGTTTATAGTTGCGAGCTCTCCAATGCCTGGCTATGTAATTGGTTTATAGTTGCGTTGCAAGGTCTATCCAACGAGTAAATGGGTTTTTCATCTCTGGTTGTTCAATTCGAGGGTCTAGGGTTCCTCTGACATGCGCTTATAAAATCTGTTCAGGGTTGGGTTATTTAATATGTCCACTAAAATTGTAGTTGTATTGCATAGGATCTTACAATGTCTTTTGCATTCATTCTTAAGAGCTCCCTCCCAGTCTCTCAGAGAACACGAGGGTTCTAAGAGTCCAGATTTTGAATCTCCAATTCTAGGAGTCCAGGTTTTGAATCTCCATGTATCTTTGTTTTTCCTTTTTTCCATTTAGTTTACCCCGTGAATTTATATTGGTTTATAGTTGCAAGGGTCTATCTAATGAGTACATTAGATTTGCTTGATGGGTTTTTCGTCTCTGGTTGTTCAAATTCGAGGCTCTAGGAGTAGCATGATGCATCAGCTTCTTCAGTTCGGTTCTTGATTGGCCATGTGGTGCAATCCTATGAAGGAACGTCGATGTGGCATAAGCTGCATATTGTTGCCTGCAATTGTGCCTTCAATCCTATAAAGGACCGCAATTCTTACCCATGTGGCATAAACTGGTTATCGTTGGCTGCAGTTCTGCCTTCTGTGCATTACACTGATACCATTTTTTGACTTATTTTAGAAAAGAGATTAATTCCAGTCACCAGTCGTACTTTTTTATGTTAAGACCAATTATTCTGATTTGAACTCTCTAGTGCAAGCCTGAAAGAATATTTTGGCACGTAGATTATAATATTTTACAGTACTTATCAGCTGGAAATAAATTTGTCCGATGATGCAAGCATAAACTGATTAGAGTGGCTATATGTGCCTTCCTGGTAAGCCCCATAATACAGATTCATATTAACCCTGGATATGAAGTTGACAAACTCATTTTTTTTGTCCAATCGATTTGTCAACTTTGTTGGATAGTTTTTTTATTTTTGTTTTAATGGCTAATATGAATGAAAGATTTATTTCCATTTTAATTTGTTTTTTCACAGGTCAATTTATTTGTCAACTTGTTTCGATAGTCTTCTTTTTTTATTTGTTTTCGTTTTAATGGTTGCGCTGAATTGTTTTTGTTTTAATGGCCTCGTGCTCTGAACATGCACAGACCTATTCAATATCCACAGGAAAAAAAAAATCACTATGTACACGTCACAACATAAAGTCCACCTGATGGGCCTGATCTATCAGAAAGTCTTGATCTTGACTACCTTGCAAATACATTGTAGAAGGTTAATAACATTTTTGAAATAGCCAATATGAAATATAGGAAGTGCAAGCTTTATATAACCAAAATGGCCTGGGCAATCTGTGAATTTCCCATGGAAAGTTGTGCACTCTCCAGTCTTGTATGAGGGACCGTGAAAGTAATAAACAAATTAGGTATATCTCAAATTATTTTATTTGAAACCATTGCAAAGCTAGCCAATTAAGAAACAAGCTTATAAATATAAATATGTTCTGTATTAATTAAACAATATTTAAAAAGGTGAAGAGAAGAAAGGAGAAGAAATCCCACAGGCTCAAGAACCAGGTTTCCAAACCGAATGAATCTGATGGGTTCAAAGTTGGTGACAAGACCCCCTTGGACCCAGAAGATAATCCAAATCCAAGTTTGAAGTTTGAACAAGGTGAAGGAGAAACAAGCAGCAGACCTGGAAGAAATTTCAGAAGAAGACTGCCAAAGGCAACTTCAAGAAGAGCAAAATTTTGACATAGATGAGGATAAAACTGTAAAATTTGAAAAAGGGCAGGTCCAATTATTTTGGAAGAAAACCATTAAGATCCAGAATTTTTCAGAAGGCTTGGAAGATGCAGATGGCAATACAGTCTCTGCCTTTGGGAAACAAAAGAAAAGAAGAGAAAAGAAGAAGAAAGCCTCAAAATAACCAGCCAAGCAATTGTGATATTTTTGTACTGAGGCAATGCAAAGGAAATTTAAGC
>SNQJ01S0032636.1:223121-254547 GCA_010110895.2 Picea sitchensis
CCTAACTATGATCCATGCAGACATTATTACATTATATACCCTCGCAGGGGTGCGGAGATCCCGTTTACAAAAATTTAAGTGCTGGTGTTTAAAAACACCCAGTAGAACCATCTCTGCCTCGGACATAGAATAATCTTCATGATAATGAGTTGACCTCGGTGCTAAACCAGCGGTCAAGAGGAGGAAAACAGATCTGAGCCGTCAGATCTGAAGCGTGCGGATCAACAGTCGTTCGATCCAGAGGAAGGTCCACGAGACAAGTTCAGAAATCATCAGAGCCGTCCATCGGAAGGGATGCCTGGCGAGAGCACAACATTTCGCTGACTCGTAGAGCAAGAAGGTCAAAGAGCATACTGTTTGAACTCGCAATGTGCGAAATCGCGATTTGATCATAGCCGTCCATCTAGGAGGGCACGTGGCGAAAGCTCATCGTTTCACTGACTTGCGACTTGAAGAACTCAAAGAGTAGAGTCGGGAGAATTCGCGAAGTGTAAACCTGCGAAAAGATCACAGTCGTTGATCATCCTAGAAATATCACAGTCGTTGATCGTCCCGAAAAGATCATAGCCGTTGGCTCTCCCGATATCATTAGAGCCTTCCATCGGAAGGGACGCGTGGCAAGAGGTCAACATTTCGTTGACTCACGACTCGAAGGAGTCAACGGGCAAAGTTTTAAGTACTCGGGATACGCAAAATTGCGAAAGGATCTGGTCCGTTGGATTAGGGCAAGCTGTGGGTCGTCGATCTAAAGTATCGGCATTTCGGGAATTGGGAGTGTGGAAGAACCAACTACCCGGAAGTCGTGAGAACTCGCAACACGCAAAATTCTGACGCACTTTAGAGTTAGGCCCTGGGTCATAGTGAATGGTCACATGGATGAAGGCCAAAGGGGGAGCTAAGGAACGTTATCCCTTTTGGAGATCGAGAGTTGGAGGGATGGGGCGCCTTGCATTGAAATTCCCGAAGTCGCGAAATGCGATGCGTCGTTTAGGTTAAGCCTGTGGTCATGGGAACAGTCACGTCAGCGGAGGGAGCTAACTGTCGTTAGGCCCCTTTCGGAACTCGGGAGTTGGGGAATCAGGGGTGACTCATACGTCAAAGTCCCAACATGCGAAGTCTCAAAGCGCCTTTTGATAGGCTTGTGGTTGCAGCTTGAGGTCATATGAAGGAAGGGGCTAGCATGGAGAGCTAGCACCTGTCGCTCAAACCCTTCAAAAGGAGCCAGGAAAGAGCCCGTGGTTTGGAAGAACCTGCAATTGAAGAAAGGGGAATCTAAAGAGAGCTAAGAAAAATAAAAAATTTTGTTTTGCCCCGTCGTGGGTGTGTTACAATGATTAATGTTTCAGATGTGTACATGGTTGAACAAGTTTTTACTTCAGAAAAGATGTGTACTACTCTGATAGAAATCATGATATAGTTTTATTTGATTACTTCTTATTGTTACTGACTGATTGGCTAAATGACATATCTCAGAAAGCATATTGTAAGTAAGTTTACAGGTCTCAGAAGAAAGAACTTATGCCTTGACTTGCAGAAGTTAGACAACATGAGAAGGACTTGTGATATAGTGACAGCCAGTAAGAACCAGACAGTATCCAATATTTATATAGGAGCAAGAGGCTCCTAAAGATGCAGAACATAAATGTTCAAGATGAAGAGAAAGATGGATACTCAGATATAGTTGATGAGATGTAGGTAGTTTCAGGTTTCTCCAGTACCGTTCTTATAGATGTAGAGGGAGCAGGTTGATCCAGTATGAAGTCAGAAAGAAAGAAATGTTCGAACTGAAGAAGACACCCATGATATTACAGAAGAGAACTTCAAGGACGATGATTATAAGATGTTACACAGTTAAAGAAGCTCATAGTTTGGTGCAAGAGGGAGCTATGTCTCCAAGTTCGAAATGGAGGATCGTGATTTGGTGCAGTGAGGAAAATGGTGGTCTATGGAACAGTTTACTCAGTGGATGAGTAATGAGATATTTTGATCAAGATGAAAGTTATCCAGTAGATGAATGGTGCCTAGCAGATGGGTCGCATGGTATTATACCATGGAAAGATTTTGGACCTCAAGAGATTTTTTCAGATCCCATAGCTAGAACTTCGTAGAGAAGGAAGAGACCTTCATAGAGAAGGAAGAGATCTTCGTAGAGAAGGAATGAGCAATCACACAGGGAGACCTTCATAGAGAAGGGGAAAGAGAAGAGACCTTAGTAGAGAAGGGGAATGAAAAATTTGCCAAGGTTGGCCTTTGTCCAAGTGTTGAGTTTTGGATACTCTAGGGACATGCTAGAATACCCTCGTAGAGAGGGGTGTGACCACCCTCGTAGAGAGGAGTGTGGATGTTTCTCCAAGGGGCAGCGGGCAGATACTCTGCTCTGGCCAAGGATTGAGTAGCCTGCAACACAAACCTTGACCATGTGGAATGGTTAGTTGGCTCTTGAGGTTTGTGTCATGATCTTGCGTGAATCATGGAAAGGGAGTCTAGTCTTTCCCAGGCTAGCATGTTAGCTTCTCTAGTTCATGTCGGATGACTAGGAGTGAAGCTATGGTAGTAGTCCTCCCCAGTGGGTGGGTGAGATAAATGACTACAAGAGAAGGGAGAACATAAAAGGAATGGCAAAACTCATAGAATATCTTCTGTGTGAAGATAAGACATCTTCTGTGTGAAGACAAGATATCTTCTGTGTGAAGATAAGAAAGAGTATCTTCTGCGTGAAGATGAAATAAAGAAAGAGTATCTCCTGCGCGAAGATAAAGAGAACAAAACTCCTTTAATATGGATTCATGGAGAACCATTCAGTGATCATGATGCCAAATGACCAAGATGATTATATTGATGCCTCCTGTTACCCAGTTGATGATGTTGCCCAGTTGATGATGTTACGCAGTTGATGATGTTGTCCAATTGATGTTGTCCAGTTGATGATGATTATCCAATTGATGATATTTCCCAGATGATATTGTTCAGTTGATGATGACATCTAGTGACCTATCAAAATATAAAGAATATCCTTCTTGTTAAGAGGGAGTGTTGAAATATTATGTAATTGCAAAGAATATTCTATTTATTATTGATCTATTATTATTTAGTTCAATCCCCTTTTGTGGATTGATCATGTCGGGCTTTGTAATTGACCAAATCCCCTTTTGCGGATTGGTCAAACCCTAATTGTAATATGCAAATTAAGAAGTCGCCCCCCAGGAAAATTAAAGTGGTTCTAATCACCCAGAAAGATAATTCGGCCCTGCCAGTGAAGAGACATCTCCTTTCAGTGCTTGCCAGTTTATATAAATAAAGGAAGCCAACCACTCATTTGTACACACACTCAACTCACTCATCTAGTGCGCAAGTATTGAAGGAAGCGACAGTTACCAGTTGCCAAAGGAAGGAAGATAGAGAGGCACATTGCTCCTACCAGACATTCATCTTGGGTTGTGAATCTCGTGCCAGTTAGAAAGAAGACAAGTGAAATCCGACTGTGGGTTTATTTTAGGAACCTAAACCACTTATCTCTCCAACATAATTACCCCCTACCTAATATGGAACACTTGTTGCAAAGAGTGATTGGCTCAGGTATGATGTCGATGATAGATGATTTTTCAATATACAACTAGATAAAGGTGAAAAAGGAGGATCAATGTAAGATGACATTTACCACAACATGGGGAACATTTGAGTATCTTAGGATAACCTTTGGCTTGCTCAATGTTTTCTATACATTTTCTAGGGCCATGGATTTTACATTCAAGGATATTATAGGAAAGATCATTGTCATTTATTAGGATGATTTAAACCCTTTCTCGAAAGAAAGGAGTGCACTTGTTCACCATGGTCTTGAAAGATGTCAAAAATATGGAATATCTTCATTAGAGAAATTGTGAGGTCAAAATGGGCTTCAAAACAAAAAATGTGTTATCAACATCAACTTTAAAAGAACCAATAGGATTCACGATGATAATGTCATCCATAAGGGTAAATGGTTTTGAAGGGAAAGAAAAAAACTACTTTAGTCATATTTTCAACTTATTTGCTTATAGGTTTCTCAAGTTTTTGGTCATTTTGCCATGATTTTCATGCCCATAAAACATTATAAGGTTTTTTTATGGGACAACAAGCTTGAGCCTTGATGCTAATTTTTTCTCCACCCTCTTATTGCCATTTTTCCTTGCTAATAATCTAATCAAGAGGTATGTTTTCTTTTTCCAATGGGTTGTTTTTTTTTTCTAGTGGGGTTTAATATCATTTTTTTTTTTTTGTGCCTTAGGGTTGAATTTTGAAGCTGTCAATTTCATCAAAAGATATACGGAAGACTTTAGATCCATTTTGGGTGTATGGGGTCCTTGAAGATGGGACAAACCGACAACGATTTAGTTGCAAATTATGTGGGAAAAAATGTCAAGAGGGATTTGCAAGTTGAAATACCATTTAGCTAAAATCCTCGGGCATGATGTTGACGTTTGTCTTAATACTAACCCAGAGATTATGAGAATTGCATTTGATTCACTTGAAGCAAAGGATAAAAAGAAATATGAAGCAACCACAAAGAGGGTCGAATTTACAATTAGAAGTTTAGCAACATTTACCTTAGAGGGACCGTGCAGTGGGAGGGGCTTCACAGATTCAGGTATCGTGAGGTCCGAATCTTTTTTTGTTCCACGAACAACCCCTAGAGCACAAACTTCCATCAGGTCAGTGTTGAAGAAAAGGGAGAAGGAAGAAGCAAACATGGTTTTGGGGAGGTGTATTTTCTGGAGTGACATACCTCTCAGCATCACCAAGAACATTCCATTTTGGCAGCCGATGTGTGATTCCATTGTTGTTGTTGGCCCAGGGTGTAAAATCCCTACCTTTGAGGAGTTGCGGGGGGCAATTCTTAAAGCAAAAAAGAAGGTCGTCAACTCTAGATTGGCGGAGTTCAAGAAGTCATGGGAGATCAATAGATGGACAATGATGTCTGATGGATGGACAAATAGGAAGGGTAGGCCCCTTCTCAATTTCTTGGTACATTGTCCTAGAGGTACCATGTTTATCAAATCAGTGGATGCATCAATACATGTGAAATATGTAGCATTGTTGTGTGAGTTGATGGATGTGTTCATCCATGAGATCGGTTGGCATAATGTGGTGCAAATCATAACAGATAATGCAACTAATTATGTGGTTGATGGTAGGTTGCTTATGGAGAGGTACCGTTCATTGTTCTGGACTCCATGCACTGCACACTGTATTGATTTGATGCTTGAGGATATGGGGAAAACCTCCTTCATCAAGGAGGTGATTGATGAGGCTAGGAGCCTCCCCGAGTTCATATATAACCATACTTTTGTTCTTAACCTCATGAGGAGATACCAAAAACAAGGAGTTATGGTGTCCTGCAATCACTCATTTTTCCACCAACTTCATTACTCTTCAGTCTTTGCTTCGATGTTTGTGATGAGTGGTGGGATTCTACATTAAGGAGGAGAGAGGATGGGAAAGTCATTGCTATATTAGTGTACAAAGACTCCTTCTAGGAAGGAGTGGTAGAAGTTTTCTTAGTGAGTGAACTTTTGGTAAAGGTTCTGAGATTGGTTGATAGTGATAAGCCCACAATGGGCTATTTGTATGAGGCCATGGATAGGGCCAAAGAAGCTATCCAGGGTTATTATGTGGGAAAGGGTAGCGAAGGGTTTCATAGACAGATGCTATTATGGGATTTGATTGATACTCGATGGATTGGGATGCTCCATCGACACATTCATGCAACAACAATTTTCCTCAACCCCGCATTTTCCTATAAATGCAACTTTGATTTTGATGGTGAGGTGATGAAGGGGCTCCATACTTGTCTTTAGAGGATGGTGCATGATGTCCCGATTCGCCTCAAAATTAATTGTGAGATAGAGATGTATCAGGATGGTACCAAAATATTTGGCTATGAAGATGTTGTTGCTGCAAGGACCTTTTTGATGCCACGTAAGTCATTAGAATTTAGAAGATAGTTCAACTTAGAACTTTATGTTTTTTTTTTTTTTAAATTACCCAGTTAATGGTAATTTTAATTAATTTTGATGTAAAAATGTAAAAACTAGGTCCTAGGGGATTTTGATAAGGGTGTGAATACAAAAAAGAAATGGAATGAGACCAATGACACCCCCTACACCCTTGGACCAAGTTTCAACTCAATTGAACAAGTTTTGCTAGGTCTTTGTTTATGAGGAGTCCAAGTCAGTCTTGAGTTAGCAATTTAATTGCTTAATTTGGCTAAGTCAAAAATGCAAAAAATTGTAAAATTAACAAAAAGATTCGAGAAAGAGTGGAAGATGATTCCTAACCATTTTCCTAAGTTAGGAAAGTCATTTGCTAACTTAAACTAACCCCCCCACACCTAGCCACAACCTCACATCACTCATCACAATGACAAAAATGGGCAGGTTCTCTATACCAGCGGAAACAGGGGTGTCTCAACTTGGGACACAAATCAAGGGTTCGTAAAGCAAGATCGAGACGAAGGACCACCAGATTAAGACTTTGGAAAAAAACGAGATATCGAACAACAAAGGAACATCTTCTCCAAAAACACAATCAAGGGACGAAGGAGGGCCTTTGACCTACATAAAACAAACTGTAAGCTTGTGATCGGGAACTGATTGAGGTGGAGCCTCTCCTTCACTATTAATCACCAAAGAGAACCTCTCCCTTTCGACCCCTATAGATCGATTTTGCCCCTTAATGCTTATTCTATTCATTATATATGTAATATGACATATCGAATCAGCTCTATGTGATGTCGTACCGCTGCAACGTGCACTCATTAAGAATGCTTTACCAAGCATTACCCCTCTTCTTGCAAGAGAATCAATACCAACCACTATCAGTAAGCCATGAGTTGTCCTTCCCAATAAAATCTTAGGATGCAAGCAAATACAATACCTATGCCTTGTAACAAGAAAATGTTGGCATGCTACACACCGGAAATGCACCTACTCTAGAGAGCACGCCAACACCTGGCTGATCATGCATGGAAAAAACAAGCATGAAAGCGAACTACAACCGAGGGCTCTCCCTTGCTTGCATAAGGGCCTAATTCCCAGACTCCTACTATGGTAGGCCCCAAGCTCACCCTTCCAAGGTTGTCTCGGGGATGCAAGAAGATATAGACTTGAATATTGGTAGCCATCTATTAGTAAAAAATGATGATAATCCGATGCGAAACTCCTACTGGCGGCTTAACAGAGAACTCATCACTTTATATATGATGATATGCTCATATCATTATAAAAATAAGGTTGCATGGCAGTGTATACCTGCCACTATGCAGTTATATATATGCATTCAATACTATATCTGAAAATTTACTCTTAGTTAACAATATTCATCACCATAATTTCAATGACATGAGATGCATGGTCTAAACCCAACTACAATTATGCATAATAATTGTAGTATATATAATAAGCATTAAAAAATTAACAAAACCATTTAAAAAATAGATCTTTTTGCCAAGAGCCCTTTCAATTCTTTGAGGTACTCTTCTCATCATTTTTCTCTGAAATTACACTGTTTTAGTGCAATACGTAGAGATAGAGTTGACTTGATCCCATTTTCTTCAATTTATAACTGGAATTCGTGTTGGATTGGAAGCAAATGCAATAATTTAAAATGTAATTTATTCACTGAAATTTGTGCCTGAAAACTCTGTACGCAATCCCATGAAGAAGTTGTATTTGTTTACATGTCAAAAACTTGGTCTTTCGGTGCTATACGAAGTAAAAATTGGGTCTCTTCTGTTGAACCTGCAACCATCTTTTTGATAGGTAACTGTCTTAAACACTAAGCCTAAACCCAGTTTACATGTCTGCCTCCTTTCTGGTGGGCAGTATTTATAACTACCTTCTGGGAATGAGCGAGTACAAACCGCAACCTCACGCCCCCGCTCACTTCGTTGGTATTGTTCTTGATTCCTTATACAGCAATCTAGCCCCCTAGTTCAATTCAAGAATTTAGTCCTGGGTAAAATTTTGAAACATTGACTGAACTTTAAGTAACATTTTTCAATATAATTATTAACAGATTATTCGAAAAACTAATTCAATTTTGCAATTGAAGCTGCTCAGTCAAGAAATCATTGCGTTCTTTACCGCTCTCGTGTTCCGTAACAAAGGTGTGAATGTCAGTCAGTTCTATTTTGCTCAACTATTTTATGCTTTTAAGAAACCATTTTTTTTTTTGAAAATTGTTATGATCATTTGTCACAGACAACAGGACATGTTATAAAATCTCGGGGTTTCATTATGGAACTAATTTGATACGAGAAGGGTTGAAAATTATACATGTTTTTGCCATAGTTTGTATACCTTCTTCTAATTAATTACATGCTTATTGTTAACAGTGGATTAGAGATCGTGGAGCTTGCATTGAACAACTAGAGAGATTGACAAAGCTTGAACTGCTCCTCCAAACGACAATCAGAGACAACAGCCTTGCACGCAATGCTGCTCCAACTACATCAATTAACTTCAGCAAACGACCTTTCATTGAGGATGCTGGACCTCGCAAAATGTGAAGGACTCTTAACATTTTTCCTTTATTCAAGATTTTTTTATTGAAAGATTATCATGACATGGGATTGCTCAACTGCAGCTAAAGAGAGTTTCTGTTACAAGTCTGGCAATGTGTATTGAATATGCTAGCCACTGGTAATAAGCATTTCTGAGCATTTAAGCGCAGGCAAGGATTTTGTTCTCACTACTTGCTTTTTTGTCCATTGCAGTAAGAGTATTCATTTTACCACCATGTCTGGGCCAGAGATTGTCAAAGCTTCTGAGCTACATGTTTATGAAAGTAATATTTTTGTACCGCCAGATCGACGACCATGTGATCATGGTATTCTAGATACTCGTTTGGTATGCTATTAATTTTTCATTTCCATGTTTGTACTATTTTTCGCAACATACAAACTCTGAGATCTGAATGACAAATCGTTAAAGCATAGCATGCAAACAACTAAAACTTTCTGTTATAATTTGACTCTTGGTTATTACCAAAGCTCTCTTGAGGGCAAACAGCGTCTGAATTGATTTGTTATGCCTTTTCAATTTTTACCATTAATTTGAAATTCTTATTTCCCATGAAAAACCTATATTTTTCAAAAGTCTTCCAAAGCCCTTTTCTAAAGTTTTTATGGAACTTGTGAATGTGTATACATCTATCATGCTGTGTGAACTACTAAATCAACATGGAGAGTAATACGGTAAAATAAAAGGAAGGAGAAAGCATCTAGGTACAGAATTCCTTTACTGATAGACTAAATCACCTAGAACAGGGAAATGGGCATATGTTTTTAAAAGGGTGTAGGTTTTGGAAATTATGCTTTCAGAATTTCAGGAAACAGTAAATAACACAGCCACATATATGTAATGTATGTATTTTTATATTTTATTTTTTTTGCTCAGAAACAAAGAGTATATTAAATTACAGTCCCCATTTCTTGGGCTTGAAGGTACAGAGATTACAAAATCAGGTAGTCTGGTCTGGTTAACCAGTTCTAGCCATTCTCTAGCAAATTTTCAAAATGCCCTATATGAAGGGCTAAACTATTGTCGATTCTTATTTCCTTTTAACTGAAAATCTTTCAAAACTTTTAACAGAAACAATATTGTCTTGATTACTGATTAACACTGAAATATAGTTTTTATGGAACTTGTGAATGTGTATACACATACATCTATCATGCTGTGTGAACTACTAAATCAACATGAAGAGTAATACGGTAAAATAAAAGGAAAGAGAAAGCATCTAGGTACAGAATTCCCTTTACTGATAAACTAAATCACCTAGAATGTAATGTCCCTTCCAAATAGGAGTCTTAAGAGGAGGCTTAATGGTCTAAACCACCATAGACTATAGCCGTGAGCCAAAGAGGGGTGTAAACAGGGTTACTAGAGGTCACCCAGCCATGTGTTATACTGGAGTGATTGAGCTAACAAGAGTTAACAACGCTACTAGAGGTCACCCTACCACGATGTTATATTCTGAAGTGACATTGAGCTAACAAGAGTTAACAACGCTTTACTCAAGGTCACCCCAAATTGTATAGATGTTATATTCGAAAGTGACATTGAGCTAACAAGAGTTAACAATGCTTTTAAGTCATTATGAGCTAAAAATAGAAGTCAACAGAATTAGGTTTCAAAGGATTAGGTTTCCAAAGCATGATTTTGGGTTTTGGAAAACTATAAAAGAAGGGTCAGCAACTCAATCATTCATTGTTATGCAGATTATGACTTTGTCATTGAGGAGAAGAGGCGATCCTGTGGGAGATAGTTCGTATTCCGTGAGGAAGAATAATGCATTGATCGGTTTCAGTTTTGAGAGACACACCATAGTCACCGGGATGATCATCCAAGTCTTCCATCATTCTTCAGTTCTATTATCCTGCATTATCTTTAGTTGCTTATTTGTATCTCGACTAAGATCCTTTGTCTGTTTATCTAGCCGAAAGGTTTTATTCATCTGCAGTTGCTTATTTGTATTCAAGTTAAGATCCTTTGTCTTTTGATCTAGTCGAAAGGTTATATTCAGTCGCAGCTGCTTATTTATATTCCTACTAAGATCCTTTGTATGTTGATCTAGGCTCTAGGCATTGTCGGTGATTCAAATGATTCTACCATTTTTGTAATCCACGTAGATATCATAATACAAACTTGCGCCTTATCGATTTATTATTTGTATGATTGTTTATATGTTGTAAACCCTTGATCCTACACACACATTAGCAACATTTCCTGACCAGCTAAGTCAGAAACATTACGCTGGTATCAGAGCTTTGGTCCTGCTAGCCCGTGACTAAAGACCATGAACTCAACAGAAGAACCATATGGGTCAGGAGCAACACAGACGCAACATGTCACCGCATAACTCCACGCATAGGGAAGCAGGGACAGACGCACTCTTTCCTCCCTTCCAGTCAGAGGGAAGAGGAAGAGGCACTTAGAGAAGCAGAATGAAGAGCAGAGCGCGAGGCTAAGCAAGAAGTAGAGAAGAGGCTAGGTGACAAGAATGAGCGACCAGAGGGCAGTGTAAGGCCCCAACAGATCCAGACACAACCTTCATGTAGATTATCTCATCGCGACATTCTCTAGTTAGCCAACTGGACCTTGTCTTAGTCTTTGGCTCAGGTAGCGTATAGACTGGCTATGGTAGATATTCTGCACCTCAAGGTCCACATGCACAAGCATGGGAACTCGGCAGGCAATAGACACCAACACCTCCAATTTCACATATACCATGAGTAGGGATTCCCCCACGTCCCAAGAGCCCCAGCTCAGAGGGCAACCCCTAGAAGACGTAGATACCGACAAGACAGAGACCACCCACACACGTTAAGACATCAGTAGGCATTAGAGAGAGTATGTCTTGGGTCGCGGACTTTCAAAGGGTGGACATGACCCTAATCTAGGTATTGTGGGACTCGCACTCGAACTCAGTCCTAGAGAGCTACACAGAGGGGAGGGCGCCACAAAGTAGCGCTAGGGCATGGGAATACTGACTTCATTCGAATTTGAACTCACCATACCTTCTCTCGAATGGATCGTCCAAATAATAACGTGAGTTTGGGTACTTAAGCTAGACACGATACAAGCCCAACCGCATGACCGAGACGTGAGGCCATCAGCAACCTTACACTTCTGAGGGTGAAGCACACGAGCAGGGACATGGACCTGGGTGACATTGGTCACAGCCACATAACCCTCCTATAGGGAGTTTACAAGATAGTCTCTGCTGGATAGGTTTGATGTGAAGGATCCCTAGATAACTTAGATCAGCCCATTGGAGTACAACCGGCCACAGGCATCTATTGCTGCAGGGTTTCACCGGTAGTCAAGAATGATTATGAACTCCGTGTTGATCATGTTATTCATAGAAGGACTCACAGAGCTTTTAAGAGGATGGGTGAAGGCATACAAGCTTCCCACTCTGCAGGATGCCATCCTTCGCACTCGAGATTCAAGTGATTCTATGCCAAAGACTAAAACTTTCTCCAAACCATTTGTGCCCTGCAGGGATCAAGATTGTGAAGCCATTCAAGAGAGAATGGAAGGAAAGGAGAAGTTGAGGAGACTAGGCGAGCTTATGAGGAAGAAGCTTTGTTTCACCTACAGAGACCCTTGGGTTCCAGCGGACTGCAATGGGCAAGGGAGAGATTCATTATATTGAGGTAGCAGCAGAGAACGTGTGGACAAAGGAGGAGGAGGAGAAAGACAATGAATCCACTAGTTCAGAGGATGAGTCAACACCAACAAAGGAGCAACCTCCCCATAGACCACAGACACCAGCAGGAGCCCATCCTCCAATAGTCCCACAAACTCTAGCAAGTTAACAGAGGAAACCAAAGAAAGGGAGAGTCATAGCGACCTTCATGTTCCTAAAGGATAAATTCCTCCCATCGAGGGATGGTTCAAGGGTAAATCCGCAATCGCCTCGATAGATGGTGGGGCCACCCAATAACTTCATCGACGCCCACTAGTATCAAGACGAAGCAGCTTCGCGAGAGGAGTTTGAGGGGTTTGATGTTGGCGACACACGAGTGTCTAGACGTAATTCCAAACTTAGAGATGAAGTTAGGCAACCACATAGTGAGACACATTTTATGTGGTTGACCCATCTGACACAAATGTAGTGTTGGGAGTTCAAAGGAGACACTTGGAAAAAATCACCACCAACCACCAAACCTTGGAAATGGGACGAGATCAGGATGGAAGAAGGTTGTTCTAAGAGGTATGTCGCATGAGCACCTTCCGTGACGCCTCTCAGCCAAGAGGATGGAGAGGATATTTAGACACATGGGGAGGTAGCATACGTCACACGCTCGATCACCACTCTCGCAAGGATTCAAGGTCCACAAATACCACCAATAATGCAGAGATCAAGAATTCTATTGGGATGACATCGCCTGTGTCTCTTGAGGCAATCAATCGCCGTGAGGGGCCAAACGATCACTCTATCGTCATCCTAGGGAGGTCTTCGCTGACATAGAGAAGGCAATCAAGGAATTGTTAGCGATGGGACACATTAGACCGAACAACAACCCATTTGCTTCTTCAGTTGTCTTAGTTCTAATGAAGGATGGCACCATGAGGATGTGCATTGATTAATGAGCCTTGAACAAGAAAAACCATCGTACCCAGACTCTATCCCACGATTGACGAGTTGATGGATGAACCGCATAAAGTTTTCTTCTCAAAATTGATCTACACTCTAGATACCATCAGATCAAGATCCGGTAGGACATAGAGAAGACCACATTTTGATGTCATTTTGGACACTTTGAGTTCCCAGTTATGCCATTTACAACCAATGCACCTCGCCACATTCCGCAAATTTCCTTGCATGAAACTATATTCGTGGACGCTTAAGGAAATCATTTGGTTTTCTTCGATGACATCTGGATCTATAGCCGGTCATGGAAAGAGAGCATGAGGCACTGGATGAGGTATTGGGCATCATGAAGGCACAATAATTATATGACAAAGAGTCCAAGTATGAATTCAATATGATAGAGCTACTTTACTTAGGCCACATCATCGCACAAGGCTGTGTGCACCAAGAGAAGATCGGCCATTCTGATCGGGTCGACCAAGAACGTGATGTAATTGAGGAGCTTCCTTCTGCTATGCAACCATTACAAGCTGTTCGTCCGGATTTTTCTACTTTGGAGCAACTGGCCGTATTTATCTTACCAAGCATGGGGGCCTCTTACATGGACCCAGAAATCACAGGAAGCCTTTGATCACATGAAGGAAGTCATGAGCACTTGTCCAAGGCTGGCACTACTGCACTCTTCACCCGCCATTTGTACCTAGAGGTGACGATCCGGCTGGCGATCGGTGTAGTTTTGATGCGTGGAGGACACCCCATTGTATTCGAGCCAAAGCTTAGTCAACCCGAGAGGTTGTACCCATTTATGACAAGGAAAACAGAACATGCATGCCTTGACCAAGTTCGCATAATATTTGGTGGCAGCAAATTCATGGTCAAGACCGATCACAACATGGAAATACTTCCTTGAGCAGTAAGGACCGCTGAACGCCAAACTGAAATGGGTGATGAAGGTACAGTCATTCGGACTTTGACATAGAGTATGTCAAGGGGAAGAAGAAGCCAGGGTCATTGCACCATCGAGGAGACCGGCATACGTTCTTGATGGAGATTTCAAGATTGGAAATCCCACTTGCGGGAATATTCTGAGAACAAGTTTGTTTGTGAGGTGATGGATGGCGATAGCTGTGATGACCGATATAGTCATTGGACGAAGGGTCATATTTTTACAAGGATAGAGTTTACTTAGTGCCAGATTCGGCTTAATAAGAAGATCCTCACCATAGCTCATGATTCACCTCTAGGCCATCAGGGGTTTTTTCAAAAACCTACAGACAGATAAGAGAAAGGTTCCCTTGGAAAGGACTCAAAGGAGAAATTATGCGCTACATCAAGGAATTTTCTACTTACCAACAGAATAAAGATGATCACTCTCATCCAACATGACTCTTACAACCTCTTCCCATTCCAAAGCACAAATGGGAGAGCATATTCATGGACTTCATCACCGGTCTACCCAAGGTCCGGGTAAGGACCGTGTATCTATGTAGTGGTCGTTAGATTGACCAAGTTTGCTCACCTCTATGCCATACCCCACGTAGTACAAATAAGTAGCTCAGCCGAAGCTTTTCTTCTGTAGGATTCTCAGACTTCATGGGGTTGTCAAGAACATCAAGCTGCTGATGTGACGTTTACCATAGGGACATTTGGAGAGAGTTGCTCAAGTTGGTGGGGACATAAGGACACCTAACACCGCCTATCACCCCCATTGCATGGGCGTGACTGAGATTGTCAACAAGTGGGTTGAAGGGTATTTGAGGAACCATGGTATCAACAGAGAACGTGGGTAAAGTGGTTACATTTAGGGAACATTGCTACAACACCACCCTTCCACATGTCCATTGGTACGACACCCTCCATTATATGGATAGGATGCTCCCACTTTGGTCGACTTGGTCTTCGAGGAGAGTAGAGCTCCCAAGGCCAAGGATTGGATCATAGAGTCGTGAGATATTCTCAAATTGTTGAAAGAGAATCCTATGCACTACAAACGATAGAAGATGTTGCATGTGCACTGGATAGAGCACAACTTTGAGGTTGAGGATCTGGTTTTCTTGAGACTCAAACCCTACGTATTACCATCTCCTCAAGAAGAGTGGAGCCTGGGGTGCTCAAGCCTAGATTTTTATGGTCCCTACAGGATCATAAACAGTAGGCGAGGTTGCTTACGAGCTGGAGCTTCCAAAGGAGAGCAAGATTCATAACGGGTTCCACGGATCTTGCCTCAAGAAGGCAAGGGGACACCCACTAACACATCGAGGAGCTCTCCCTGCTGGATGAGGATGGACACTGAGTTAGGTTCCTGAGGAGGTTTTGGAATCTCGGTGAGAGGAAACCAAGGAGCTGTGGTCATCGAGGTTTGATCAGATGAGGGCTTCCATTAGAGGACGCTACTTGGGAGAGCGAGTGTGCTGCCAGACTGGATCTGGTATTGCTTGAGGACAAGCAATTTCGGGTTGGAGGACCAGAATGTCCTTTCCAAATAGGGAGCTCCTAAGAGGAGGCTTATTCAAAACCACCTAGACTATAAATGCATTGTCACCTACCACATGTGTTATATTCGAAAGTGACATTGAGCTAACAAGAGTTAACAACGCTTAACTAGAGGTCACCCCTGCAAATACGTAGATGTTATAATTCTAAAGTGACATTGAGCTAACAAGAGTTAACAACGCTTACTAGAGGTCACCCCAGTCAAAGATGTTATATTCAGAAAGACATTGACAATGTAAGAGTTAACAATGCTTTAAGTCATTATGATAAAATAGAAGTCAATAAAGAATTAGGGTTTCAACAATGAATTTAGGGTTTCTGTGATGATTTAGGGTTTTGGAAACTATAAAAGAAGGGCTTCTGCAACCTAATCCATTATTATGCAGATTATGACTTTGTCATTGAGGGAGAAGAGGCGCATCTCGAGAGAGATATTTCAGTGTATTCCAAGAAGAAGACACCAATTGGCTGATTTAAGTGTTGAAAGACACAATCTCTAGTCACCTGAGGATCATCCAGTCTCTCCATCATTCTTCTCGTTCCTATTCCTGCATTATCATTTTAGTTTTCTTATTGTGTTCCTGCTAAGATCCTTTTGTCTCTTGATCTAACCGAGTGATTCATCTTATTCAGCCGCAGCTTGTTTATTTGTATTTTGGATAAGATCCTTTTTTCTTTTTATTTAGCCGAGTGTTGTTATTTAGTCGCAGTTGCTTATTATTTTATATTCAAGATCCTTTGTATAAGCCGATTCAGTCGAAAGTATCATTCTAAGATTCAACAAAGAGATTCAATCTCATTTTTGTAATCCACGTAGATATCATAATACAAACTTTGCATTCCTTTGTCGCATTTATTATTTTGTATGATCACTTATATGTTGTAAACGATTGATCCCAATATCACACATTAGCATCATTTCCTAGATGAGCCAAGTCAAGAACATTACATAGAACAGGAAATGGGGGATATGTTTTCTTAAAAGGGTAGGTTTTGGAAATTCAGCCTAGAATTTCCAGGAAGAAAAGTAACAAGAGACACAGCCACATATATGTATTATATATATATATATATATATATATATATATATATATATATATTTTGGCTCAGAAACAAAGATTATATTAAATTACAGTCCTCATTTCTTGGGCTTGAAAATACAGAGATTAGAAAATCAGGTAGTCTGTTCTGGTTAACCAGC
Organism: Picea sitchensis; assembly: GCA_010110895.2. NCBI lineage: Eukaryota > Viridiplantae > Streptophyta > Pinopsida > Pinales > Pinaceae > Picea > Picea sitchensis. The sequence continues at coordinate 239,959 of SNQJ01S0032636.1, forward strand.
TCTAGCCATTCTCTAGCAAATTTTCAAAATGCCCTATATGAAGGGCTAAACTATTGTCGATTATTATTTCCATTTACCTGAAAATCTTTCAAAACTTTTAACAGAAACAATATTGTCCTGATTACTGACTAACACTGAAATATGATATCCCAGATATATATATATATATATATATATATATATATAGCATATATATATATATATATATATATATATATATATATATATATGCTTAAATTTCCTTTGCATTGCCTCAGTACAAAAATATCACAATTGCTTGGCTAGTTATTTTGAGGCTTTCTTCTTCTTTTCTCTTATTTTCTTTTGTTTCCCAACGGCAGAGACTGTATTGCCATCTGCATCTTCCAAGTCTTCTGAAAATTCTGGATCTTAATGGTTTTCTTCCAAGATAATTGGACCTGCCCTTTTTTCAAATTTTACAGTTTTATCCTCTTCCATGTCAAAATTTTGCTCTTCTTGAAGTTGCCTTTGGCAGTCTTCTTCTGAAATTTCTTCCAGGTCTGCTGCTTCTTTCTCCTTCACCTTGTTCAAACTTCAAACTTGGATTTGGATTATCTTCTGGGTCCAAGGGGGGTCTTGTCACCAACTTTGAGCCCATCAGATTCATTCGGTTTGGAAACCTGGTTCTTGAGCTAGTGGGATTTCTTCTCCTTTCTTCTCTTCACCTTTTTAAATATTGTTTAATTAATACAGAACGTATTTATATTTATAAGCCTGTTTCTTAATTGGCTAGCTTTGCAATGGTTTCAAATAAAATAATTTGAGATATACCTAATTTGTTTATTACTTTCAGGGTCCCTCATACAAGACTGGAGAGTGCACAACTTGCCATGGGAAATTCGCAGATTGCCCAGGCCATTTTGGTTATATAAAGCTTGCACTTCCTGTGTTTCATATTGGCTATTTCAAAAACGTCATTAACCTTCTACAGTGTATTTGCAAGGTAGTCAAGACTTTCTGATAGATCAGGCCCATCAGGTGGACTTTATGTTGTGACGTGTACATAAGGATTTTTTTTTTCCTGTGGATATTGAATAGGTCTATGCATGTTCAGAGAATGAGGATTTTAGTTTTGTATTGACAAGGTGGTGTTGGATTATAACAATGATTTGTGCACCCTTGTGTAGTCATGTGCACGAATGCTTTGTCCAGAAGATGAGCGCAGAGTGTTCCTACGACGTATGCGAAATCCAAGAGCCGAGGTGTTGCAGAAGCGTGCATTGTTGAAGAAAATAACTGAACGATGTAAACGTGTCCACGTTTGTACACACTGTGGAGATTATAATGGTTAGTTATTAATTTGTATTTGTGGCAACTTATGAGGTCTTTGTCTTGTATCTATAAGTTTTTCACTCAGATAACGGATACAGATTCACCATTTTAGATATGGTTAAAGCATTTCTGTCCTTCAAATTTCATCTATTTATGCATGAAAGTAGTTGTGAGTGACAAGAAGTGTAATATGAAAAATGATTCAGTCTTGTGAGGTGGGGATAGACTTCAAACATCTTTTGCAGGTATAGTTTGCCATGAGGCTTGTGTGGGTAAGATAAGATAAGATAATTTTGTTAATGTCCAACAAATGACCACAAATAGGTCAATGGCATTGCTAATTACAACAGTGTGGAGTACAAAGTTAGAGCGCAAAGAACACTCCTCTAAAAGCATGATAAAAGCAGATCTAATCTATGCTAAAGAAGACCAAAAGCCTAAGATCAAGAAGCTAAGAACAAAGTGGTATCAGAGATATGTGCAAGTACTTCTGAGAATTAAAAACTCTCGTGGAGGATGTCTCATCTAAGGAATGTGGATCAATGCCCTTGCTATCGCTCGAGGAAGGAGAGGGGGAGGGACTGCTTCCCTTCCCTGAGCCAAAATTCCCAGTATATGTATCTCTCCTAACATCTGAGGTCGTAGGGAAGAAGCTCATGATAGATAACTGATCAGAGGACCTGGAAGAGCTGGAAAATCTGGTCTGAGGTATGTCTTGCTACTTGGACAATGTAACTTGCTACAGAGGTATGGAGGAAGTCGTCTGTCTGCTGGTGCCATGTTAACTCTCCCGGGGTCTGACGCGACATCTCTGTACGGGTCTTGCTGGCTGAACACGGAGGGACTCTCGGGTCTCATGGGTCCCTTGTAATGTTCCCAACCAAATTTCTGTTTAATGTTTGATGTTTTGTTTTGCAGGTTTCTATTACAGAAAGATGTGCTGAAGTGTTTTGCTGAGTTTATTGCATAGATGCCATCACAAGAAGTATGGAACACACAATAATGAAGTAAACACATAAACAGAGATAACAAGCTTCAGATCTGACCTTTATTTAGATAGAATAAGTGATCTTCATACATAGATCTGCAGATCTGGTACAATATAGAAGATATAGAGACCCTAGGTCTCCATCCATTGAATATAGCTGATTATAAGAATTAATTTCTTTCCCTTCTTGAATGGATTCCTTCAGATCTCTGCTGGTACTGTTAAGGTTTAAGCTATTATTAGGTTTCTTTTCAATTCACTAGATAACCATAGCATAGATAGGATCACTGAGAAATACACAATCACAAGAGACACATCATTTATCCTGGGAAACCCTCATGGGGGAGAAAACCCAGCAAAAACTTCCTTAATATAGATAGCCAATACAATGCCAAGAGATAACTCAAACAATACATAAAGTCCTCTCCCAAGAATGTGCCTCTCTCTCTCTTCCTTCTTCTCCAACTGCAGCTCCGAACTTGCACTCTGATGAACAAGTGAGTGAGTGAACAAGTGAGTGAGTGAACAAATGAGGCGCTAGCCTCTCTTATTTATACAAACTGGCAGGCGCTGAACTGAGGTGTCTTTTCACTGGCAGGGCCGATTTCTCATTCTGGGTGGTTATAACCACTTTAATATATTCTGGGCCGACTTTTCATTTAGCCTATTACAATTAGGGTTTGACCAATACACAAATGGGGATTTGGTCATTTACAATACCCGACATGATCAATCCACAAAAGGGGATTGATCTAATGAATAATACATCAATAATAAATAGAATACTCTTTGCAGTTACAATATTTCAACACTCACCCTTAACAAGAAGGGTATTCTACAACAACATTAGGCGAGAGAGAGGACAACATCATCAACAACATCTTGGAACACTGACTGGCGTATCTATAAATCATCGGAAGTTTTTCTCATCATCAAAATCATCATTCCCAACAGAGAGCTGGAATGATATTATCGTCTGCATCAACATGGATTAGTATAAAACTAATACATCATCATCACAGCACGAGGCTGGTCACATCATCACAGCACGAGGCTGGTACATCATCACAACACAAGGCTGGTCACATCATCACAGCATGAGGCTGGTACATCATCACAGCACGAGGCTGACACATCATCACAACAATTAAGCTAACACATCATCATAGCAATTAAGTTGGCACATCATCACAACAATTAAGCTGGCACATCATCAGCATGAAGCTGGCATCATAGCACTAGGCTGGCAACACAACACTACTCCCCCTTTCGAGGGAGGTCCTTTCGGACTCTACCAAGCTTATCTCGAAAGTGCTCAAAATTTACGCGAGATAGAGGCTTGGTCAACACATAAGCAACTTGTTCATCCGTGCTAACATATTGGAGCTTTATGGCTCCTCTCTGCACCATGTCACGGATGTAATGATATCAGATCTCTATGTGTTTTGATTTGTCATGGAACAAAGGGTTCTTGGTCATCTTTATACAGCTCTGGTTATCACATAGGATCAAGGTTGCTTCCATCTCTAGGTCAAATAGACCTGTCAACAACTTCCGAAGCCATATGGCTTCACAGCTGGCAGAACATGCAACAATGTATTCTGCTTCCGCTGTGCTGAGAGCAATGCTTGGTTGCTTCCTACTCTGCCATGAGATCATGGCTGACCCCAGACTAAAACAACATCCTGAAGTGCTCTTCCTGTCAGAGACACTTCCATCCCAATCTGAATCAGTGTACCCACTTAGTCTGAAGTCATGATCTCCATCATAACTGAGACCACAATCTAATGTACCCTTAAGGTACCTCATCACATGTTTTGCAACAACTAGGTGAACATGTCTGGGTTTTACCAGAAACTGACTCAAAATGTTCACAACAAAACAAATATCTGGTTTGGTGTTCGTTAGATACATCAACGATCCAATGATCTGTCTATACAACGTGGCATCGATCAATTCTGACGAAGTGTCGACCATGAGCTTCAACTTTGTTTCCATAGGTGTATTCATGGACTTGCACTCCAACATATCAAATCTCTTCAAGATTTCAACTGCATACTTCCTTTGGTTAAGGAAGATCCTCTCTGGGCTTTGCCATATCTCAAGACCTAAGAAATAATGCAGTAGGCCAAGGTCTTTCATCTCAAATTCTGCAGCGAGCTTCTTTTTACATTCAGTGATGAGATTTTCTTCTCCAGTTAAGAATAAGTCATCCACATACAACAACATTATAATAGGCTCGTCATTCATAGCCTTGAAGTAGAGGTTAGAATCAACTTTATTCGTGGTAAAGCCCAAGCTCGTAAGAAAACTGTCTATCCTTCCATACCAAGCTCTAGGAGCTTGCTTCAATCTGTACAGAGCCTTCCTTCAACTTGCAGACATAAGTCTTCCTGTCTTCAACTTCAAATCCTTGAGGTTGTTCTATATACACTTCTTCTTCAATGACACCATTTAGGAAGGCTGTCTTTACGTCCATCTGGTGTAACTTCTACTTCATCTTAGCTGCAAGGGCTATGGTGGTTCTGATTGAAGTGTATCTGGCCACAGGAGCAAATGCCTCTTCATAGTCAATGCCTTCCTTTTCAATGCCACGAGCAACAAACCTTGCTTTATACTTCTCGATACTTCCATCAACAACATGTTTTATTTTGAAAAGCCATTTGGAAGATACCACATCCTTGCTCTTCGGTCTGGGAACTATTTCCCATACATCATTCTTTATAATGGATTGGTATTCTTCTGTCATGACATCTGCCCATTCTTTCTTCTGAATGGCTTCTTCAAAGCAGGTAGGCTCCTTTTCTAAGAGATCACACATTAAAGCCATATAACTGGAGAATGGCTTAGGTCTCTTTACTTGTCTCATGGTTCCTTCGGGGACACCATACTTCTCTCCATCTTGTATGAGTTCCCTTGCCCAAGCTGGCTTTCTCTTGTGGGAGATCGTCATCTAGGGAGGTTCTTGAAATTCTACTATGTCATGATCTTCTAGAATTTCCTCATCAGGGGAAGCTATGACTTCCCTCACTGGTTCTGCAACTCTGGGAACTACAGGTTCCTCTTCATATACTTCTTCAAGCTGGCATCTTCTTGATTTCTTGAGTGCTGCATCTTCATCAAAGGTCACATCCCTGCTGATCTCAATATGATGGTGACCTGGTATATAAACTCTGAAGGCCTTGGAGACCTCACAGTATCCAACAAATATTCCCTTCTTTCCTGAAGGGTCTAGCTTGTTTCTCTTCTCTTTTGGAATATGTACAAATACTGGGCAGCCAAATATTTTGAGATGGCTTACTTCTGGCTTCTTTCCAGAGAACATCTCTTCAGGGGTCTTGAACCCAAGTGCACTATGGGACAATCGGTTTTGTACATATACTGCTGTTCTTGTTGCTTCTGCCCATAAGCACATTGGAAGATCTTGATCATGGATCATGGTCTTCACTGCTTCCATTATAGTTTTGTTCTTTCTTTCTGCTACACCATTTTGTTGAGGATTGTAGGGAGTGGTGAGCTCCCTCTTGATCCCGACATCTTTGCAATAGTTTACAAACTCTTTTGAGGTGTATTCTCCTCCATTATCTGACCTAGGTATTTTGATCTTTCTTTCAAAAAGATTCTTTATCAAGGCTTTGAATTCCTTGAATTTATTGAACACTTCATCTTTTGATTTCAAAAAATAAACCCAGGTTTTATGAGAATAGTCATCAATAAATGATACATAGTATACATACCCACTGATGGAGGATGATGGCATTGGGCCACACACATCTGAGTGAATGAGTTCTAAGACTCCTTCTACTTTACTGTCTCTCTTTGAAAAAGGGTTCTTGATGTTCTTCCCTTGTGCACATCCATTGCACACACTTCCATGGTCAACCTTGAGTTCTGGTAGACCTGTGACTGCCTTGCATACATACGGTAATGCCTTGTAGTTGATGTGGGCTAATCTTCTATGCCAAAGTTCACATGGATTCTCAATGGCGTGGGTCATGGCTGCTTCTGAGTGACCCTTTAGCTTATACAAACCACCTTCTTCTTTTCCAATAACGGTTGCTTCTTTCATGGTTTTTCCTTTGGCCCACATAAGAACTTCTCCATCTATAAAGGCAACTTTGAAGCCTTTCTTTTCTAAAGCTGATATGGAGAGTAAGTTCTTTGTCAACCCTGGTACATAGAGTACATCCTTCATCTTCATTGGAGTCCCTGGATTAAGCTTGTAGTTTGATTCTCCTACTCCGTTGATAGGATATTGATAATCATCTCCAAGTGTAACTTTCTAAGAAAACTTCTTTTCTGAAAGGCAAGAGAATATCTCTTTGACCTGTCATGTGCTTGGAAGCACCACTATCAATGAGCCAAGTGTCCTCTCTAGGTGATATCGATCCTGAGAGGGCTGAGATTAAGACATAGTCTTCAATTTGTTCTTTTATCATCTTTGTGGGTGGCTCTTCATCTTCAACTGCATGGGCATGATGCCTCTTGTATTCTTCTCATCTAGCTGGACAATGTCTCACAATATGTCCCATCTTGTCACAATGGTAGCATTGGTAAGATGAGAAGTCTCTTTCTTTTCTTTGTCCTTTCTTCTGGAATCTCTTTGGTTGAGATTCTTTATGTATGAATTTGTTTTGGGATTGAGACTCTTTATGAGTTTCTTTCTGGWAGTAAGACTTCTTTCTTCCTCCYTTAGTGTGAGTAGCTAGGGCTTGATCTTCATCTCTTGATAGTAAAGCTTCTYGGTTAGCTACTCTTGATTCTTCTTGAATACATTCTTCCCAAAGACTGTCAAATTTTAGTTTCTCCGTTCTGACAAATAGTTTGGATGAATGCATCCCAAGCATTAAGGGCCGTCATTATGAGTTCGTCTTCGTCTATGGTATCTCCAATTGCTTCTAGTTGTTCTTTGAATTATGATATTCTAGAGAAATATTCCTGGATCGTTTCTCCTTTCGGCATCCTTGTATTCTTGAGTTGAGTTCTTAGATTCATCTTCCAATTTATGTTCTTTCCTTCATATAATCTGGTTAGGGCATCAAACATTTCTTTTGGAGTCTTCTTTGATGACACTTGAGGAATCAAGTGATCTCTGATAGAATCTGCAATGATTCTCTTAGCCCTAATTGTGTCCTTTTGGTGCTTTGCTTTATCTGCAACATCTACAGGTTCTGGTACTTCTTCTTTAACGAATCTTGCTAGGTCATTCTCTTCAAGAATGAATCCAATTCTATACTTCCAAGCACGAAAGTTTTCCACACCTTCTAGTTTGTCAACAAGCTTAGTGCTTGCAAACATCTTTTACTTGGAGCTAGGAAAATGACCAAAAAAAATGGAAATGCTCAAAATTGAATTCTGAACTTACCAGGAGGTGCGCTTGGCTGAGGCGAGTAGCCTGGTGTGGTTAGATTTCAGAAAATCCAACTTTTACCCCTTCAAACTTGATCAACAGATTTCTAGACTAGTGCTTTTGGTTTTCTGGTACTTCTGGTACTTTTGGTTTTCTAGTACCTGGTGAAAACTAGGGTTTCACTTTTCGGGAGATCTAGCCACTAAAAAGGTGCGTTGATGATGCCAAAGTGTTCCTTCAGGAAGGGCGCACTTTTCTAGATGGCTTTGGGGCTGAAATTCTTCTTCAATAAAAAGCCCTATACGACAATAGTGACGTTTTTCTTCTTCTTGTGACAGATGCTCTCTTCAGCTTAGCTCTGATACCATGTTAAGGTTTAAGCTATTATTAGGTTTCTTTTCAATTCACTAGATAAACATAGCATAGATAGGATCACTGAGAAATACACAATCACAAGAGACACATCATTTATCCTGGGAAACCCTCATGGGGGAGAAAACCTAGCAAAAACTTCCTTAATATAGATAGCCAATACAATTCCAAGAGATAACTCAAACAATACAGAAAGTCCTCTCCCAAGAATGCGCCTCTCTCTCTCTTCCTTCTTCTCCAACTGCAACTCCGAACTTGCGCTCTGATGAACAAGTGAGTGAGTGAACAAATGAGGCGCTAGCCTCTCTTATTTATACAAACTGGCAGGCGTTGAACTGAGGTGTCTTTTCACTGGCAGGGTTGACTTCTCATTTTGGGTGGTTATAACCACTTTAATATATTCTGGGGTCGACTTTTCATTTAGCCTATTACAATTAGGGTTTGACCAATCCGCAAAAGGGGATTTGGTCATTTACAATTCTCGACATGATCAATCCACAAAAGGGGATTGATCTAATGAATAATACATCAATAATAAATAGAATACTCTTTGCAGTTACAATATTTCAACAGGTACGGCCCTGGATGGCTCGATATAGAGCTGGTAGCCTGGTACGGCCCTGGAATGTTGGATCTGGAATTGGTACGGCCTTGGAATGCTGGATCTGGAATTGGTACGACCCTGGAATGCTGGATCTGGAATTGGTACGGACCTAACTGGCTGGGAATGCTCAATATTTCGGCCTCGTAGTAAATGGCCTCCAAATGCTACCAAAACACCCTCAAACTGTAGATTAGGGGCTCTGGAGTAGGAATGATGCAAGGTTGGGTGAAAACCCCCAAGATTTCCTTCAGATCTGAGAGTATCCTCAATGGGAGTTGCGCCCTCCTTCAAAAATTCGTCCCAAGCCCAATAAAATAATCCAAGAGAGATACCCTTGGTGTTGATGCTGCAAAAGGGTGCTATGACCCTAGAAATGAACCTCCCATGGTGTAATACTGCAGATCTAGACTCCTTCAAGCAAATCGAGCCTCTTTCCTTCCAAGGATGCGCCCTACTACTGGAAACCCGTCAGATCTGTACACCAAACTCCAAGTGTTGCTTGCTGAATACCCGTGACTGGATTAGAATGGTGAGGGAGGGATCTTTCACCTCCTTGGCCAAACTTGAACTAGGAACAGAGGAATCTTTCACCTCCTTGTTGGTTTCTAGGGTTTGTTTACTCAAAACCCTCAAAACGTAAGTTGTCAAGCTCAAGAGTGCAGAGTGCAAAATGAATAATGAGAATAGAAATACCAAGAGGTGCGCCCTTCACTTTCTCTTATACCTCTTTTTTCTAATTTGTCATTGAGTTGCTTTTTCCCACTTGCTAAGGGTTTTTAATTTAATCTTCCTTAGTATTTTACCAAAGTCACTTTAATAATATAACCTTAGATCTCTTTAGTGACAAAACCACATTTCCTTCCCCTTACTTGTCTTGGACTATAGTCTAGAGGGGTAGCTAGACTACTACGTCCCTGAGCTCTTGTCATTTCCTTGATTATACAGACCGACACTCCTATGGGGAGATCAAGAGCTGACTACCATTGTATAACCCTGTGCTTGGGAAAAACCTATTTGTGGTCGAAGAGGCAGGTTGTCAGGACTGTCAGCATTCTCTCCAGGTGAGAGATTTGCTATAGAAGAGGCGGGTTGTCAGGCTCGTGGGCATTCTCTCTAGTGAGAGATTTGCTGACGAAGATGCAGGTTGTCAGGCCCGTGAGCATTCTCTCCAGGTGAGAGTTTTGCTGGGAATTGTTCCCTGGTGTGCTGGGCATGAGTTGTAGTGCTCTGAGACTTCCTGTTCGGCCTGTTGCTGAAGCCCTGGAAGGGAAGTGGGGCAGCCAAAGGACTGTTGAGCAGAGAAGGGGCACACTTCCTGGGGTGGGACAAACATGTTGGGAATGAGAGACTGTAGGCTAGTTGCAGCAGTGGGCACCTTGGACTCAATAATTCTGTGATTATCAGACCTTACCTTGGCATTAGGAACCCTTTTGCCCTGGTGGAGTTTAATCCCTAGCTTGGGGGTGACATGTTGTTGAAAGTTTATGAGCAACAAAGTCTATGGCTGGGAGGAACGTTTGATTTCTGTGCGCAGTTGGTGACTTTTCATAAAATATAAGTGTCCTTTATGTACTTGTTTCATTTACTGTGTGCTTAATTATCTTTTTCCATTATGAGTTTAACTCTTGTATGATGTGGATATAATTAATTGCTGTTATACTATATAATGCTGCTTGCACATGTAAGTATAGTGTTGATATTTAGTATTTGTAGTCGTAAATGCGGAGTATGACAATTGTTATTAGTTATTCTTGTTAAGTTAACATTATAATGAGGGTCATGAGTTTCCGAGGAAAGGTTAGAATGGTCTTGCGCGCAGGGAAATACTCCATGTGCACAAGAAGCTGGATTCGCTTGTGCGCGTAGGAAAGTAGTCTGCGTGCACAAGGAGGACAGAATTTGCGCTCGCAATAGTGATCACATGTTCAGAGTGGATTACATGCACAGTAAGGTTGTGTGCTCACTATGCTTGTGCGCGCAATTGTATTGTGTTACTTTCGCTATTATAAGTTGTGTTAGAAGAGGAAAGTTGTGTGGCGCGACCCAGCTCGGGGTCGAGCGCGTTACCAATTTTATAGAGTAACACAACTTATAGAGTAAAATCACTTATAGAGTAACACAACTTATAGCGCAGACCAATGTTATAGAGTAAAATCTGCGCACTAAATTTTGGAGTTGCGTTGCTCAATAGTAAGCTGGGTACTTTACATTTAGGTATCAGGGCACATCTGTAACGGGGACGTAGATTGGTATTAGAGCAGATTGGTAACGAGGAACGTTATAGATTGGTATTAGAGCTGGTACCCAGCTAGGAGGCTGGGTACATTACATTCATTATATTGAATATATATTTACATATGCTTTCATTAAGATTCTTTTCAGTGCTTTGTCAATAGCTTGTTGAGAAGACATATATTATAAAAGTTGTTCTTAAGATAAGCTGCCCTAATTTTGATGGCATAGAAATGCCCCTCATTGCGTGGCCGCTTATCCAAAGCAAAGCTGTAAGTTTCTATAAGAAACATTTCCAATAAAAGAAGAAATCTTAAAGTCTATATCAATTTTTGTGATCTATTGTTGTCAATCCATGGCTTGTTGTTTCCACAACTCCCCTTCTTTCTAATAACACTTGTCTTTTATTATTGGATAATGACTTCTATACTTAGACCGCATGACCAGTTTTGCACCAAGAGAAGCGAAGTGATGTTACAGCCTAGTTTAATGAGCTTGAGTGAACAATGGTCAGGAGCGAGGGAGACTCAGTCCTATAGCTCCGATACAATATACAAATTTAGAACATAAATGCTGTTGGATATTTGTAATTAACCTGGGGAGGATAATTAATGTAATGTGGGCATACTCATGGAGTAAATCCTATTAAGTAGTTGGTGTGTGAAGTCATTAATTAATGTAATGGTCCATACTCATTGAATAAGGCCCTCTAGGAAGTTGGTGGGTAATAATATATGGAATGTAATAATGAGGGGTAGTTGGAATAGGCCCATAGGAATACTCTCAAGAGCATATATATACACATGCATATCATTGTATGGAGCATGTTGGATTTTGTATTATAACAAGCATAGCTTATGGAGTGATTCTTTCTAGGAGTAAGTGATGGTGTTGCCCTATGTTAAGGGTATACTTTATGTTCTCGTGTTGATTATTGTGTGGATTCATTTATTATTTTGAAGGTTTTCTATAAGTCTACAAAGGATCATTACAAGTGGTATGAGAGCACTTTCTTGGGTAAAAAGGGGAAAGAATTTGCTATTCTTTTTTTTGCAGCTTTTCAAGAATCGCAAAATAGGGCCTCCCCATCCAAGTGCAAGGTGGCGAAGCTAATAGCTTCTGACTCCGTCATTGGGTTGAGCTTGAAATATGTGTCAAGCTTCTGTACCCATGCCTGAGCTGAGCATTGAGCTGACTCGTCGAAAGTAGGAATATTCAACTTTCCCACCTTCTTAATGAAATCCATGTTCTGAGTTTGTCTCGTCCCCAATATGACCTCGACCCTCTGGGTATTCTGCATCTGTTCCCAGAATCATGGGGTCATGAGAAAGCGCTTCTTCACAGGATGGCAGGAAGAAGGCTCCGATACCACTGAAATATCCCTAATCCGGTGGATCTGGATCTGATCTACTGAATCTAGTGTTTAGGCTCTTGGATCTGATACTCTGCGGGTTTCTGGATGCGTTTTAGTGTCCTAATCTTAACATGCGTGGTGATTTTGCATGTTTGTGTTAAGATAGAATGAATGTCTTACATTTATATCATGCATGCGAGTAATAAAGAACCAACACAACTCAATAACATGTATTATGTGAAATAGCAGGAAATACAACTGGCATGCGTAAAGTAGAGAAACTAATGTTCAGCTAGATCTCGTGGATCATCACTGGAATATAATGCAAAACAATCATGAAATTCTCGTGATCAGAAGGTGTGAATGGATTTGCAACATGCATGGATAGATCTGCTACATGCGACTTCGGAAGCTCACGACAACTGCTGCAAATGACTGAAATATTCGCCCTGGTATCCGATCAGCCTGAAAACTGTCCCAAATTGTGCACCCTGGCCTTTGAGATCCTCTTGGTATCTGGCAGACTGAAGATTGGCTTACTGAAGATCTGAATGGACCTTGAATGAGATCCCCTGGGGGTTTGCGCACCTCCTGGGCTTTGGCAATGCGCTTTGATGATTCCACTGTTAGAATTGAATGATACTTGTCTCAAAATGAGCGCCCTAGCCTCCTCAGTAATGGGTCGAAAGGGTTTTTTCGGATCTGATCCGGTGATCTCTTTGGAACCCTCGATGTACCCCCCCAAGTGCTGCGCAGTGCGCACTTCCTGGCTGACTGATGCGCACTAGTGGATTCCTCCGTCGAAATCTGATGACTGATGGCTCAAAAGAAGCGCCTTGGCTCCCTCTCAACTGGGTCGAAAGGATATTGCGAGATCTGCTTTGGTCTTGTCCAGCTACACAAAACTATCTCTCAAACCCTTGCGCCCTCACTAGCTGCAATGCACACTGAATGAACTGGGTCTGTAGATCACTGATATGGCACGGTGAAATACTTGGATGGTACTTCCGATAGGCAAGGATGTGTCTCACTGAATGAACTCGGTCTGTAGATCACTGATATGGCACGATGAAATACTTTGATGGTACTTTCGATAGGCTAGGATGTGTCTTCCAACACCGAAACTGATCTGGGGTGGTGGTTTCCTCCAGAAATCCACAAAACATATGCTGAGGTCGATTTCCTCCTCTGGAACCTGTTTCTCAATTCACAAATCAATGATAATGAGGAATTAGGTCGAATTCCTCTTCTTATACCTCCACCTATCTAATTTGTCGTTGACATCACTTAAGCTAGGCGCCTTACTCCTAAGTCAAGTATGATTAATTAATTAAGTCCCCCCAAAACACCTTTTTCTTCTATTTCTCTGTTGACTTTGGCTTAAGTGACTTTTCCTATGCTTTTTGGCTTAATTCATCGTTTAGCCCTTTATTCACCCTTATTTCTCCCTTTGTTCCCTGTTTGTGCCTGGCTATAGTCTACAAGAACAGATAGACTACTAAGTCACTCCATGCTGAGGCTATTCTTGGGAACGGGATATCACATCATAATTGTCCAAAGCTTTTTTGTCGGTTCTCATCGTCTTCTCAGTGAAACTGACCACCATCTCACCCAAGGGGATTGGATTTTCTAGCTTTGCCATCTTCACGAGTTCGAGATGGACGAGCACTTCATCTTTAGGTGTCCTATCTACTATGAAGTCGGAGGATGGATTTTTTGTCTTTTTAGGGAGTCTCATAACTCTCTATCCACCTTCTTTTGCTTCTTGGACCAAAGATGCTTGGCACTTTACATGAGGGAGGCATTTGGTCTTAGATCTCGTTCACTTGGCCCACCCCAACCTAGATCGGACCTTGTTTAGCTGATTACATCTTTCTTTTTGGTACTTTGAGTAGACAGAGGTACCAAGAGACCGATATACAATAGCTCTACCTCAGCCATCAGATTTGTGACACCCCAAGAGGCTTTTCATGCTCAACCAATGACACCCTTATGGAGATGTTGCCTCAAATCTTGGGACAACTCATATTGTAAAAAGAGTCAGGATACCTCCTCCAGATCTCGGTTGCAGGTTACAACACCCTGATAATGAGGCATATCTCAAACTAGATCTTCCTTCTTCCAATTCTTCCGACCAGTCAATCAGGAGTTTCTTCCATACAGCCTTAGATGTTAGGAGAGAGAGCTTCAGAGGAGGTTGATCACTCCCAAGGTGAGCCATCCTCCTTGATAGTGTTGGTGTTTTTATTATCTCTTCACAGTTCTTGCATCTACTTAGACTATAGCTTTGTTTTCTTGCTCCATGCTCTTAGGCTTTAGATTTTATATCTTTTACAGCATATGCTAGCTAGCATTAGTTTTATCATGTTTTTCTAGGAATGGCCTATACCCTCTTT